>JAJONR010008583.1:0-24273 GCA_029582245.1 Solanum etuberosum | reverse complement strand
ATATATAAAATAAAGATATATACTTATGTGGGAGTTTCTCTAACCGACAACCATCACTATGAGCTATGTGATGATACCACGTCTCGCCCACACTGCCAAAACTGTCCTATAACTTGCTGGGATATAAAACGCCTCAACTAAGTGGATCCATTAGTCTATGCTAAAAAGCATTAAGAAATCATCTAAAAAGTATGACTCTTTCTACCCACGATGGCTACATGGTTTATGGAGACTTGAGTTATTATGAACTTATCCCCATATCGGTGCTCAATACTACTTCCAAAATATACTCAGCTCAGATGTTTAAAAACATAACTCTTTCTGTAGTTTGAGATTATTACTCAAAAACTAGCTCAAAAGCTCTCTTGGAAATCGGTATTTCCTTTCTTGTTTAAATGTGAAAACATTTTAACTCTTGGGAATACTTTGTTCCCCTATAATCATTTGAAGAAATGAACTTCACTCTTACTCTTACTCAACTCAATGCTCACGTCTTTAAAACAAGTTTAAAACATTTGTAATAGACTTTTGAAATGACTCTACGAGCTCTCTAGACTTGGCTCTTAACTTTCCTTAAATTTGAATTTATGGATTCAAGGTTATGATTCATGTTTACGGATGATTTCTAGATATTTATAAGTCATTTAGAGTAGTTTGAATTGATAGGAAGTGATAGGTCACTTTAAGAGAACTTAGACGGACTAAACGACGAAAAATGGTTGGGGGCAGACGTTTCGGGCGCGTTGCTGGTGCGAGGCGCCAGCCCCAAAGTTCTGGGACTGGTTTTTGGTGCACTGCTGGCGCGCCGCCCCAGCCTCCCTGGCGCAGATGGGGCACACCACGCTAGGCCCTCTCCAGGTGATATCCTGACGAATTTTCTTCTCATTTTTTACCTTAATTCGATTCTTTTTCTTAACTTCTCTTTAGATTCATATACCCAATACATGTACACAAGAATCTAACTCAAATCAACTCTAATAAGCGATACAAATATCTCAAGAATTCCTCAATCTCACCCCAATTCAAGAACGAAAGAAAATTCTAGAACACACATCGAGAACATCAAACTTTCAACCTTTTTAGGATGAATTGATGCTGAAATAAACATGTTTGTCGCGTGGGTGAACAAACCCAATTCTATGTGAACTCACATACCTCATAGGGTTGAATTCTTGGCGAAATCCGCAATAAATTCCTCAAGAAATCGACGAATCTTGACCTTTCTCTTCTTTTCTCCTCTTTAGTTCTTTTCTCCAAAACCCTAGTGTATAATTTGAGTGCGTAAACTGAACCAATTCAGTTTAGACCCCTAAATAATTACCAAAAATGAATTAAGTTAATTGGGTTATGAAAAGACCAAAATACCCTTCTAAAATCTGGGCTTGACTTTCCTTATCTAGACAACCCGACTTTAAATGGGCATATCTCCCTCGTACAAACTCAAAAATGAGAAAACTCGGTGGCGTTGGAAAGATAATGTAAATACCTTTCATTTGATATCTTGTAGCCTGCCTAACTCATCATGTACTAGGGGTTATGGTCATTTGAAGTAGACCCAAAACTCATACTTAACATAACTTGCCAAATTTTAGATTTTCATTCTTTCCAAAAATGGTTCTTTCTAATTTTTAGCTCTTTCAAATAGCGGGGTGTTATAGTGGTATGACGGTAGCTGCTTGTGAGGCCAAGTTCCATGCCTTGTCTAGATATGCTACACAATTGGTGACTACAGAGGAGGAGAAGATTCGTCTATTCGTCAAGGGATTGAACCCCAAATTACAGGTATTGTATGTTCACATGACCTCTGCAGGTAAAAGTTTTAATGAGGTGACAGACTTTCTGAAGAAAGTGGAAGGAGTTCGACGTGATGGGCAGGCCAAGGCTTTGGCTAAGAAGCCCAAGAGCACATGTAACTTTCATGGTTCTTACTCCATAGGTTCGGGTAGGCCGATACTTGCAGCCCGGCCAATTCAGTTAGCCATGCCCGCTTCTACAGGTGGTTACTTAGGAGCTCCACAATAGATTTCTATTCAGGATAGCCAGGGAGCCGCACCTTCGGTAGCAGCAGGCCATCTTTTGACCGCAGTTGTTACAATTGTAGGGAACCTGGACATATGAGGAGAGATTATCCCCATCTGCGCTTGTCATACCCTGTGCAACAGTAGACCAGAGCAGTGGTACCAGTGGGCAACGGTAGTAATTGTAGAGAACGTCCACAAGTTGGGTGATGAGGGAATCAGCGAGGCCGGGTAAATGGTAATGCAGGTAGAGGAGCAGTGCAGCCAGGCAAAGAGGTTGCCCGTCCAGATGACAGGGCTCAGTTTTATTCCTTTCTGGGCAAGACCGAGGCTGAGGCGTATGATGCAGTGATCACATGTACTATTCTTGTTTGTGAACGAATGGCTACTATTTTGTTTGATCCGGGCTCTACGTATTCGTATGTGTCAGTTCAGTTTGCCTTGGGATTTGATGCAGTTTGTGATATACTAGATGCCCCCATCCATGTTTCTACCCCAGTTGGAGAGTCTGTCATAGTCACCCATGTATATCGTGCTTGTCCTACTATGTTTATGGGTTTTCAGACTTAGGCTGATTTGGTTATTCTGGATATGGCTGACTTTGATATAATCTTAGGCATGACTTGGTTGTCCCCATATTATGATGTGCTTAATTGTAATGCTAAGTCGGTAACTCTAGAGTTCCCGGTAGGGAAAGGTTAGAGTGGGAAGGGTTGTACAAGCCTAAGCTAGCTAAGGTCATATCTTTCGTGCGGGCTAGGAAACTGGTGGGGCAGGGGTGTTTGGCGTATTTGGCTCATATTCGGGATGTTGATGTTGAGTCTCCCTCTATTGAGTCTATTCTTGTAGTGTTTGAATTCACGGAAGTGTTTCCAACCGATTTGCCTGGTATGCCTCCAGATAGTGATATAGATTTCTGTATTAACTTGAAACTTGGTACTCGCCCCCATCTCCATTCCCCTGGCTCCGGCAGAATTGAGAGAGCTTAAGGCTCAAATCCAGGAGCTTCTTGATAATGGTTTCATCCGTCCTAGTGCTTCCCCGTGGGGTGCTCCTATCTTGTTTGTTAATAAAAAAGATGGTAGTATGAGGATGTGCATAGACTATCGACAGTTGAATAGGGTCACCATCTGGAATAAGTATCCGTTGCCTCGGATAGATGATCTCTTTGACCAGTTGCAGGGTGCATCAGTTTTCTCTAAAATTGATCTAAGGTCTGGTTACCATAAGTTAAATATTAGGCCAGAGGATGTACCAAAAATGGCATTCAGGACCCGTTATGGGCACTATGAGTAAGGAAGAGGATGCCGACCATCTTCGTATTAATTTGGGTGTCCTTGGGAAACATAAGTTGTATGCCAAATTTTCGAAGTGCGAGTTCTAGTTGACTTCCGTTGCCTTTTTGGGGAATGTGGTTTCAAGGGAAGGGGTAATAGTAGATCCCCAAAAGATAGAAGCAGTCAAGAATTAGGTCCGGCCTAGCTTTGTTACTGAAATTAGGAGTTTTGTGGGACTCGCCAGCTACTATCGCCGGTTTGTGAAAAATTTTGCTTCTATTGCCACGCATTTGACGAGGCTGACCCAAAAGGAGGTACCTTTCCAATGGACTGACAAATGTGAAGAGAGCTTTCAAAAGCTCAAGACTCTTCTGACCACAGCACCTATTCTGGCACTACCTGTGGAAGGTAAAGATTTCATTATTTATTGTGATGCTTCACATTCGGGTTTGGGTGCTGTGTTGATGCAGGATAAGAATGTCATAGCTTATGCATCGCGGTAGTTGAAGGTGCATGAGAGAAACTACCCGACACATGATTTGGAGTTGGCAGCGGTAGTGTTTTCTCTCAAGATCTGGCGGCATTACCTTTATAATGTCAAGTGTGAGGTGTTTACGGACCATCGTGTATTCACCCAGAAGGACCTGAATCTGAGACAATGAAGGTGGATGGAGTTACTCAAGGATTATGATGTTACCATCTGGTATCATCCGGGTAAGGCTAACATGGTGGCAGACGTATTAAGTCGGAAGACGGTAAGTATGGGTAGTCTAGCTTGCTTGGGTGTGTCCAAGCGACCTTTGGACAAGGAGATTTAAACCTTAGAGGCTAAGTTCATGCAGTTGGGCATCTCAGAGAAAGGTGGGGTGTTAGCCAGCATTGAGGTTAAGCCCACATTCATTGAGGAGATCAAGGACAAGCAGTTTGAGGATGAGAGTTTTAATGAGCTCAAAAAGAAGACCGTGTCTGGCAAGGCACAAGATGCGGCTCTTGATGCGGGTGGTGTGCTCAGTTTTAAGGGAAGAATTTTTGTTCCCCGAGTGGATGACTTGATTCAGAGGATGTTGACAGAATCCAATGGTTTGCGGTATTCCATTCATTCTGGGTGTGACCAAGATGTATCGAGATCTGAAATGACTTTATTGATGGCCTGGCATGAAGAAAGACATAGCTGAGTTTGTGGCTAAGTGCCAAAACTGCCAGCAGGTAAAGTATGAGCACCAAAGGCCTGTAGGTTTGCTTCAGCGAATGCCAATTCCTGAATGGAAGTGGGAAATGATAGCTATGGATTTCGTGGTTGGTCTTCCCAATACCTTGGGGAAGTTTGATTCCATTTGGGTGGTAGTTGACAGACTGACTAAGTCAACCCACTTCATTCCAGTCAGAGTAGACTATAATGCTCAACAGTTGGCTAAGGTTTATGTGAAGGAGATAGTGAGGCTACATGGGGTTCCCCTTTTCATCATCTCGGACCGTGGTACGCAGTTCACATCTAAGTTTTGGGGGAAATTACATAAGGAGTTGGGCACTCAACTCAATTTTAGCACAGCCTTTCATCCATAGATGGACGGACAGTCAGAGAGAACTATTCAAGTATTAGAGGACATGATGAGGGCATGTGTGATTGACTTTGGAGGGCATTGGGATAAGTTCCTACCTTTGTGTGAGTTCTCCTATAACAACAGTTACTACTCCAGCATTGACATGACACCGTTCGAGGCACTTTATGGGAGAGGATGTAGATCGCCCATAGGGTGGTTTGAGCCTGGAGATGTGAAACCTTTGGGTGTTAATTTGGTGAAAGACGCTCAGGATACGGTAAGAAGCATCCAAGCTAAGCTTCTTGCAGCTCAGAGTCGATAGAAAAAATATGCAGACCGTAAGGTATGAGACATGAAATTTCAGGCTAGTGAGCAAGTTCTTCTAAAAGTGTCACCCATAAAGGGGGTGTTGAGATTCGGCAAGAAGGGCAAGCTTAGTCCTCGATACATCAGACCATTTTAGATTCTTGACTGTGTAGGGCCAATGGCTTATAGGTTGGCTTTATCGCCTAACCTATCGGGAGTCCATACAGTGTTCCATGTGTCCATGTTGAAGAAGTATCATGGGGAGGGATATTACATCATAAAGTGGGAATCAATTTTGTTAGACAATGACCTTTTGTATGAGGAGGAACCGGTTGCAATTCTTGATCGTGATGTCCGGAAGCTGAGGACCAAGGAGATCAAGTCCGTGAAAGTTCAATATAAGCATCGTGCGGTTGAGGAAGCTACATGGGAAACCGAGAAGGACATGCCAGACAAGTATCCCCAGTTATTCAACGATTCAGGTACTACTCTACTTTTGCCTTAGCCAGTTTTCCTAGTTTATCACTCAGGGACGAGTGATGGGTAAATTGGTATCTATTGTAACGACCTGTTTCCGTCGTTATGGAATAATCCAAGGGGAAACGAATTTGGGCCAGAAAACTTCTGGGTAGTAACTTGGAAATTTCTAGCCTAGGCCAGACTTGGATGAAATCTGAGTCAGGTGAGGTCTAGGTAAATCTGGTAATAAATGGGGGATTTAATTATGAATTTGATCACATGAGTGGATATCTAAGACGTTAAGGAGCTCGTACGGCTTTACAGAATCGAATTCACGAGAGTAAAACTCCCGAAACTAATCTTAGCGTGAAGGGGTAGTTTTAGAACGTCCAGGTTTGAAGGTGTGTTGCAAAATGGGAGCTTGTAACTCAAATTCCAAGTTTCTATCTCCGTGAAAGCCTTTGATGCGGGATTAACCCCACCAAGGCGGGGCCGCTATGGCGGGTTGGGGTTCGCTGTGGCGGGACAGTCGTGATTTAAATCAGGGAAAAATCCCAAAAATGTTATTTTCTGTAAAACATCGTTCTTAAGAGGTAAGAGACGACCCAGAGAAGTTTCTTAACAGATTCTCATGATTTCTAGTGCTAAAGATAAGACAATTACTCCCATAATCTGTATTTTGATTCTTAGAACTTAGAATCTTGGGTAATTATCGTTGGGGGAGCATTTTGGCCTGAAGTTAATGGTGGGAAAAGCCCTAATTGAACATTAGGATCTTGGGTCTGGCCTTGGGTTGATAATTTGGTTATAATCCGAGTAAATTAGACCTTGTATAGTGATCCTTGTATTAATTGCTTCTTTTAGATCAAGAACGAGCTGAAAGACTCCGGAAAGGGAAGGTTTGCGTGTCTTAGGAGTATTTAGTCTTGGTTTCGAGGTAGGTGATGGTTCAATTTCATGTTGTGTGATATATGTCGGTTAATTGTTTTATTGTATGCATGCATGTATAAGAATAGGGAAATGTGAATCGAATCTAATGAAATGATTATGTGCAAACAATTGCATGCCATGAACCTGTTACTTGCCTGTGTGCCTGTGTGTACTGTTCATTATGAGTGTGATTTTGACTGTGGTTGTACTGACTAGACCGGATGTCACGTTCCGACACATACATTGGATCGGGTATCACGTTCCGACACATACATTGGATCAGGTATCACGTTCTGATACATATATTGGACCGGGTGTCACGTTCTGATACATGTATATTGGATCGGATGTCACGTTCCGACACACTAACCGTTTGGGTGTGGGTTCCATGAGAAGACCACTTGTGATTATTACATTCATATTTGTCTGTCGTTGATATTGGGAAATTGTATGTTGCTCCTAAAATGATAACTGAGTTATGCATTCTATATATGTGTGTTTACTGTGTTGTGATTGCTTGCTTATGTTCCGCTTACTAGAGTAGCCGCATGATCCTACCAGTACACTGTGGTTTGTGTAATGATACTGCACTTGCTCATTCTTTGTTGAGTACAGGGCATCTTCAGGCGGCTACTGATAGACCTCAGCTAGGGGATCATTGATCGAGACCGGATTCGAGGGTGAGCCAGTTCTTTCAGGCTGCCATGGATCCTCTATTTGTTTAGTCCATTCTTTTCGGACTCAGACTATATAGTTAGAGTTATTCGTATGTTAGTTTCGGGGTTGTACCCCCTTTTCTTAGACTTGATGATTGGTAGAGTTTTAGTACAATGAATTTCAGGTTCTAGGGGTTGAATTTCCGCAAGAGTTATGTTTAGTTGTTTTATTAAACCTTTGGAATATATGGGAACTCCATATTAATTCGTCATTTAAACCTGCTTCCATATTTTTAAATGTTTTAGTTTCTTTAAATTTCTTAGTCAGGTTGTAGTAGTGGTTCTCCCACCGGAGGGTTAGTGCTGGTGCCAATCACGGCGGTCTGGGTCGTGACAGGCAAGTAGGAACGAGGCGAATTCTAACGTTGTGCACTGTTAAAAAGCATTTAAAACGAAGAGATTAACAATACATGCATAAACACTATTCTAGAATTACTTAATTATTAGTTTTACGTTGTTAATTACTCATGGTTCTCACAACCTTAGTTGTGGATTTAGTTATTCATGCTTAAGAATTCACAATTCATATTAGGGTTAATAGCATAAATCATGAACTTACAATTAGAGTAGATGAAATTCGGAATCTTGAATTGAAGAACAAATGCAAATTTCATAAACCAAACTTCAAGAATTAAATGCCAAAAATGTTTGCAAAATAATCCTCAAAGCCAAAATAAAGTATCTCAAAACGTCTAACAACCCAAAATTGAAACTTACAACTAATATTTATAGAAAACAAATCCTAAACCAAGTAGGAAAAGGAATACGAAGAAAATCTAGTTTTGGGAAGTGTCACCTACGGTTGGCAACCTACGGCTCGTCGAAGGAACGACGGCTCATAGGTGCCTCCGTCAGTCAGAAGTTAGTCAAAATTCTAGTGAGTTCCATCTACGGGCATGGCCTACGGCTCGTAAGCCTAAGCACAGTTCGTCCAGTTCATTCGTCGTCCATGGACTGGAACTCATCCTTTCTGAAGTTTCCTACGACTCCTCATGTACGACTCGTAGTAGTAACTACGGCTCGTCGTTCATCTCTCGTCGTTCCATACTTAGCTTCAATCCTCTTACTTCAACCAACGACTTGAACCTAGGGCTCGTCATAGGACTAATGGCTCATAAGTCCAGTCATACATCACTAAAATTCTGCTGCTGCAACACTTTAAATACCAACTGCTCCGAAACCTATTTCCTGCAAAATCAGACTAAAATACCATCACATTTAATAATAAAATGCTTAAGACGCATGCAAAACTCTAAGTTTAATGCATCAAAAGTACCTTAAATTCACAATACATCAACACCCTCAACTTGAAATCGTTGTTTGTTCTCAAGCGACGCGACAGACTAAATGATACTTATGCATAAGTAACCCAAAAACTCAAGCAATCACATGGCATTTTCTTAACAATCACCCTCCTTATTTATATTCAGCACAACGACAAATATTTTATTTAAGTTCAACAAGCCAATTCATGAAGATCAATACATGACATAGACATACCAATAGACACATTCACATACATAGACAACAATCACCAAGATACCAATTTTTCAATAATGTAACTTGTTCCCTCACTGCGAAGAAATCCCTTTGTTCACACAACATTTGAATTTTTAGTTAGGGACTCAGTATACACTTGCACTCAAAAGCAAATTCAATACAGTTTGTGCTCAATACCATAGGGTTCTCCTTCTTTTCTACGCTTTGACTTTCCAAACTGTTTACTTAGGATCACTATAGGACTTTCTTAGCTAATAACGTAGGCTCGGGGTCAGGTATGGTATATTTGGATATTAAGTGACTTTTCTGCCCTTCTTGACATTACATTGGCTAGTTTACCTCATTTACAACCAATTCTGATATCATCTTGCTTTATGCTCTTTTCCTTATGATTCATTAAAGCTTGAGTGTGACTTTTGACTTGATCTTCTTGTTTGATTCATCTTTTCTTCATATTTTTATTTAAGCTTTTCATTCTTTTTGCTTCTTTTTGTTCAGTCACACCATTCTCAACATTTTTTAGGCATTTTTCTTTCTTTTCTCTATACACGACTCTTTTCATACCCTTTATTTCTTGTTTTCCTTCATAATATCCACCCTCAACTTAGATGTTTAGTATGAGTTGAGGTGCACAATGTCCTAGGCAGGAGCAGGGCCAAAATCAAGGCATAACTTTGCAGTAGCCACCCTTAACTTAGGCTTTTAGCCTGAGTTGAGGTACACGATGTCTATGGAGGCACCAGGGCCAAAACAGAGTTTCACAATATTTTTAGGGAAGGTGAATTAGGTGTATTAAGAAAATGGTAATCTTTAGGCTCAAACATTTGGATCCAAGGGAGAAATTTATCATTTTGGTTGGTAGTCTTTAGGCTTAAGTGGACTTATTATCAACAATGTACAAACAATCTCACACAGACATGGCACCTTGTTTTACTATCAACAATGTTTTACTATCAACAATGTACAAACAATTTCCTTATTTCCAGTCTAAATCATCTTAGCAAGACCAACGTGGCAAGTTCTAGATTGACACATACTATATGAATATACAAACAATCTCACACAGACATGGCACCTTGTTTTACTATCAAATCATCAATGTATTTGGTTCATGTTATAACTTAAGTTATGTTGTCTAATCGATTCCCGTCATGTCATATAAATATCCTACACATTCAACTTATCAAGCACACAGATACAACACATATCACAAATTCGAGGGTTATCCGTTTTCATGCTCTTTTGTCATCATGGTTTCATTCTAGTCTACTTCTACACTTATACAATCCTAGACATGTCGGTTTAACAGAAATTAAACAGTTCCTTGGGAAAAAAGAACACAGGCAAGAAAATCCCAAGGAAGGATTGCGAGTTGGGGTATTCATACTTCACCCTAACACTCACAATCTGTTCACCCCACCCCCACAAAAAAATATAGTGCAATGCCCTCAATGCACAAAATAAAATAAAGCATAGGGTGAGACAAACTTGTGGCGTATAAGCGCCGAAGACCAATCAAGAAGAGGGTGGGTCTGGTGGCCCCGAACCCACTAGATCAACATATGGGATGCCCTTAGTGACGCCCTCAACTCCAACTGTAGGAGCACCATCAGTAGTGCCCCTGGAACCAGATGCACCGACAACCAACTCTCTCTCTCTCTCTATAAGTTGCCGCATCTCCTCATTAACTCACCACTGGCGCTGCACCGCCTCAACTTGTTGTCTCTCCCTCTTTCCAGCCTTTCTCTCCTCCTCCATATCAGTAGTATGCCCAGAAGTACATGTGCACTTTCCAGGTGCATGAGGGCGGTCGAGGGAAGGATCATCCTCACCAAAAATAGTGCATGTAGCACCACATGATCTCCAGCATTATCCACTGGGGCAGTCTCCGGGACAGCAGCGTCTACGGCGGCCAAGGCATCAATATCAGCCTGGAGTTTGGCCAACTTTGTTTGAAATGCAGCTATATCAATAGTAGGCCCAGGCTGAGGCCTCTCCAACATCCGGAGCTCAAAAGCATCAATCCTCTGGTGCACTGCCTGTATATTCACCTCAACTTCCTTCTCACTACTTTTGATTCTTTGACGGACTTCGTCATCCATGGCCTAATATGGTGCAAGAGAGTTCCCATTTGATTCTCCAATTTCTGGACTCTAGCTAATGGCATCATGGCAAACCTAGTAGGAGTAGGAGCACGTGGTGTGCTCGTAGCCAGGTCGGACGAAGTGCAAGGTGGAGCATTCATATCAGGCTCCTCAGTAGGGGCAGGAATGGTTTTCTCATCTACCAAGTCAGTGGCAAGCACCTCTCCCATAGGTGGTGAATCAACTAGGATACCCTTCCGTGGAGCCACGGGGTTTGCATCATCCCGTATCAAACCCCAACATCGACCGCCTTGGTCACCTCAATCAACCTATCACATCCCTATACTGAAATAATAGTCTCTTTACATAGGTGGAAGATCAGACTGGGAAATAGTAAGGTGGTCTTATCTCGGAAGGCCCTCTCATGAATCTTAGCTATATAATTCGGGAGAAGTCTATCTAGTGCCCGGCCATCAATGAAGCAAGTATCACAGCACGATCCCAAGTAACTATATTATCAGCCAATGTGGGGGACAATCTTGCCCGGATAATGGACCACCAGAACTTGGCTGCAAAATTTAGAGTCGCCTTCTTTATAGGTAGAGTCATGTCACGAACCCACTCGGCATTCTCCCCCTCATCAACAATGTGCCTAGCTATCCAGCGTAGAAAGCTCTCTCTCTCTCTACTCAGTATCACGCATGGCTGCTCTATTTTGCACCATCCCCATCCGGTAGTCATACTCAGCTGTATTAATCGGTCGAACATTTGAAGGGACATAAATAAAACGGTGTATTGTAGCCTCTGATAAGTCAACGGGGATGCCCTACACCAAAGTAGTCAATAGTGGGGGTTGAGCCAGTGGTTTAGTCCGTGATGACATAACATTTTTACAGTAGTTGTGTAGGAAGCATAGAACTCCCTAACCATCTCCGGGCTATACCTCCCCATAGTCTGCCATCCACTCACATCTTTGCCTCTTAAAAAGCTCATGAATCTCTAGCACTGCGTTTTGGCTATCTATGAGCACTCATCTCTCCTCAGTAATGGTCTGATTGTAGCCTAAATACCCATCTAGAAACAATACCAACCCTTTCCAGCAAGATGATCTAATATTTGATCCATGAACGACATTGGGAAGTGATCTTTGTCAGTCCATGCATTCAACTTTCATCGGAACGAGCCCATTCTTCGCATTGGGAACCACAGTGATTCCTCCCTTCTTTGGCACACATTGAACATGACACACCCACTTACTATCTGCAATCGGATATACTACCCCATCATCTAACCACTTGATGATTTCCTTCTTCACAACCTCTTGGATTGGCGGATTCAACCTTCTTTGGTGCTCAGTACTTGGTTTGCTATCAGGCATGAGTTGAATCTTCTGAGAATATATACCCGGTGGAATACTAATAATGTCAGCAATAGTCCATCCTATCGCCCTTTTGAATCTTCGTTGTACCGATATCAACGCCTTTACTTGCCCTTCATTAAAGTTAGCAGCAATAATAACTGCAAAGTACTATTTTGGCCCAAAAACACATACCGTAAATGAGATAAAAGAGCTTTTAGTTCCAATTTTGGAGGCTCATCAATATATGGTTTTGTAGGTGGAGCAACTCGTTTCTTCAAATCCAGATCCAACTTCTTTGGTTGGCGACAAGAAAAACTTATCCATCAAGTGCAGCTACTAAATCATCATATTCATCAATACCATCTTCATCAAAATTCATGATCACAGCAGCTAGCGCTTCAACACCCAATCTCTTCTTAAAAGAAACCTCTGGTTCTACCTCAACAATATGGTTCACCACAGACACCGACTTAAGATTACTTTGATGCTTCATTGATTTACAGATATTGAAGGCCACTTCTTCATTGTTCAATCGGAACTTCATCTGCCTTCGTTCTATATCAACCAACGCATGCCCAGTATCAAGGAATGGTCTTCCTAAGATGATGGGGACTACAAAGTCAACCTCACATTCTAATATCACAAAATTCGCCAGAAATATGAAAGCTTCAACTTTCACAAGGACATCATGTAGCACCCCAATTAGTTTCTTCACAGTTCTATCAGCCATAAGTAGCCGCATTGCAGTCGGCTTGGGCGCTCCTAAGCCCAACTTCTTGTGCACAAAAGCGGCATCAGATTTATGCTAGCACTCAAATCACATAGGGCCTTAGCAAATTGCAATATACTAATAGTACAATGGTAAAAGCTTCAGGATCCTCCTTTATCTGCACTAGTGACCTAGTAGGAATAACGCTATAATGCTGAAACTTATCATCACCTTCAAAACTGATCGTCATCGTTTTAGTCACCAAATCCTTCATGAACTTAGCATAACCGTCATTTGGTTGAGTGATTCAATCAAAGGAACATTTATTGATAATTGTTTCAACATGGATATGAACCTTCGATACTTTCCGTCTTCAGTCTTCTTAACCAACCTTTGCTTTGTAGGAAGGGAGGTGGAGGTCTCGACATAAGGATGATTTTTTGTGTTTCCTTAGCCTTCTTCTCATTCTGATCTTTAGGCTCCTCAACTACCTCACTTTCTTCTTCTTACCGCTCTTTCGTACTTTCCACACTAGTTGGCATAGGAGGGTCTATAGTCTGCGTTCCACCCCTAGTAGTAACTCCCATACAATGTATGTCATTCTTTGGATTCTGAATGGTATTGTTGGGAAGTGTTCCTTATTGGTGTGGATTCATAATTGAAGATAGTTGGCTCAATTGCTGCTCGATCTGTCGAATATATACTGCACGTGACTCAACCTTTTGCCCATTACCTGATAAATCATTTTGTATCTCCTTCACATTATCATCTGTTGAGTCAAACCTTTTCATCTTTTTCGCCATCATATCCTCAATTTGATTCAAACTCGATCCTCCATCTCGGTTTCATCATGGAATATAATGGTCGCTCTTGTCATTTCTGTTGTTGTGCCCATTCCTATTGTAATTGTTATCACGATTATAGTTACCGTAGTTTCGACCTTGATTTCCTTGACATTGGCACGAATTATCCTTATTAGATGCTTGGACATAGTCCGAGAACCCCCGTTTGATCATTCACAAGATTGGCATCCTCCTCATAAATATACTCATCAACCTGTGGTGCTCTAGTCTAATAGTTCACTACATTTACTTTCTCAGCATGTCCACTTACATGTTTCAACACTAAGCCAACCTTTATTCTCAACTGTGCCATCTCCTCACGAATATCATGATTGGACTAGTTCTGTGTGGCTTGTATTGAAAAAATACTCCTTTCAGTAGCCGACGTTTGAGTGCTCCACGCCTTATTATTCTTGGAGATCCTTTCAAGTTTCTTAGAAATCTCTTGAAACATGTTTTCTCCATAAGATCCTTCAGAAATAGTATCTAGCACAGCCTTCCCATTGTCATCTAGCCCTCGGTAAAAGTATTCCTTTAGCGACTCATCATCAATTCGGTGATTTGGAACACTCCTCAATAGTCGGTGAATCTCTCTCATGCATCACCAACTAATTCTCCAGGTGTAGCCATAAAATTATGAATTCTATCTTTCAGCTTCATATTCTTTGAAACCGAGAAATATTTGGCTAAGAACACTCTATGTAGCTCATCTAACGTGGTGATTGAGTTGTATGGTAGCTCAGACAGCCATACTGTAGCGTCACCTGTCAGTGATAATGGAAAGACCCTTAAAGCAATTGCATCCATGTCTATATCTGGTCCTCCCACACTGCTCATACATAAACTTTTGACTTTGCTTATTTGAGCATATGGGTCTTCTGATGGTAGCCCAGGAAACAACCCTCTAGCTGTGAGCATTTGCATCAGGCAGCTAGTAACCACAAATATATGTCTGGCAGGCAATGGAGGTACCAAGAAGGCACCTGCCGATCCTGTAATACTATGGTCCACCATATAGTTAAGACGCACATCAAGTGCTGGTCGATTTTCCACTCTCTCAGCATTGTAAAAGATAGGGTTATCCTGGACGTGTCTAGGAACTCCCACTGCACTTTGAGGTTAGAATCCAACAACATTCACATGACCCTCTCCGATAGGATCTTCATTGATTCCCTGGTTTTGACCTCTTCCAACTATTCTTCACAGAGTTTTTCTTAGTTTGGGATCGTAGAGGGTCAGGGGATTGCCTTGACTCTGTGTACTTGGCCTACACTGCAAATAAGACCTGTAGAAAATAAAAACAAAAATAAAAGTAAAATGAGGAAATAATTTACTAAAGTTCAATAACAAAATTAGTCTAATCTAAAAGTCTTATTCCCCGGCAGCGGCACCAAAATTTGATACACCCAAATTACACTTCCCTAAAGAAGTATAAGCGGTCGTTGTCAAATAAATAACCTAACTGAGGTTAGAATCGATACCACGAGGAATATGGTCAAGACTTAGGCTAATTTATGGTTAATTGTACGTTTAGTCAGATTACTTCCGTAAAATGGGGATTTATAAATAAAGTAATTATTGATTTTATTTGTAATAACAAGTAACAAGTAAGCAGGATTCACAATTTGTAATGAGATTGAAACTAGGAGATGTGTGTTCCCCACAAGTTCTTAATGCGGTAATTCTAATAATAACAATTATTTTCTAGTGTTTAACATGCAAAGTCGGTAAGTTAGGTATCTCTTAAGTGATTGGTCTTCCAAATAGGGAATTTCACCACACAACTTGGTCGGTCTACGGGTGTATACTTTACTAACCCTTACGCTTGACCCCAGATTAGCCCTCGCGTATTTAGGTCAGGCTATTAGATAGGGAATTATCATGCTAAATCTCTGTTGTTTAACCTCTTTTTCATTCATTAATTCCTTGGTCTGGCAAGTAGGAACGAGGCGAATTCTAACGTTGTGCTCTGTCAAAAAGCATTTAAAACGAAGAGATTAATAATACATGCATAAACACTATTCCAGAATTACTTAATTATTAGTTTTACGTTGTTAATTACTCATAGTTTCCACAACCCTAGTTGTGGATTTAGTTATTCATGCTTGAGAATTCACAATTCATATTAGGGTTAATAGCATAAATCATGAACTTACAATTAGAATAGATAAAATCCAGAATCTTGAATTGAAGAACAAATGTAAATTTCATAAACCAAACTTCAAGAATTAAATGCCAAAAATGTTGGAAAAATAAAGTATCTCAAAACGTCTAACAACCCAAAATTTAAACTTACAACTAATATTTATAGAAAACAAATTCTAAACCAAGTAGGAAAAGGATTACTAAGAAAATCCAGTTTTGGGCAGTGTCACCTACGGTTGGCAACCAACGGCTCATCGAAGGAATGACGGCTCGTAGGTGCCTCCGTCTGTCAGCAGTTAGTAAAAATTCTAGTGAGTTCTATCTACGGGCATGACCTACGGCTCATAAGTCTAAGCACGACCCGTCTAGTTCATCCGTTGTTCATGGACTGGAACTCATCGTTTCTGAAGTTTTATACGACTCCTCATGTATGGCTCGTTGTTCAACTCTCGTCGTTCCATACTTAGCTTCAATCCTCAGTACTTCAACCAATGACTTCAACCTACGGCTCGTCATAGGACTGACGACTCCTAAGTCCCGTCGTACATCACCAAAATCCTGTTGCTGCAACACATTAAATACCAACTGCTCCAAAACATATTTCTTGCAAAATCAGACCAAAATACCATCACATCTAATAACAAAATGCTTAAGACGCATGCAAAACTCTAAGTTTAATGCATCAAAAGTACCTTAAGTTCACGGTACATCAAATAACGGGACATCATATCGGCCTCGGTCTCCTATGTAGCACCCTCAACCCTTTGATTCCTCTATAAGACCTTCACGAACGCAACTTCCTTATTTGTCAACTTCTTAACTTGCCGGTCAAAAATCTCAACCCAAACCTCTTCATAAGAGAGACTCTCATTTATACCAAGACTCTCCAATGGTACAATTGATGGCGGATCACCAACACATTTATTCAACAAAGAGACATGGAAAATGGATGCACCGATGCTAAGTCATTAGGCAAATCAACTTCATAAGCAACGTTACCAATACGCCTCAAAATCTGATATAGGCCCACATAACGGGGACTAAGCTTCCCTTTATTTCCAAACCTCATTACACCCTTCATGGGTGAAATTTTTAAGTAAACCCAATCATATACATCAAATTTTAAGTCTCTTCTCCTAACATCGGCATAAGACTTCTGTCAACTTTGAGTCGGTTTAAACTTTTCTCTAATAAGCCAATTTTTTTACATAGCCTCATGTACCAATTCGAAATCTATCAAAGCAACTTCACCTACTTCAAACAAACCTATTAGAGATCTACACCTCCTACCATAAAGAGCCTCACATGGAGTCATATCAATGGTTGAATGATAGTTATTATAATAAGCAAACTCAATCAAAGGCAAATGATCATCCCAATTACCCTTGAAGTCAATCACATAAGCTCTCAATATATCTTCCAAAGTTTGGATAGTACACTTCTCTTGACCATCTATTTGAGAATAAAAGGTTGTACTAATCTTAACACGAGTACTAAGACCCTTAAGAAAGATTTCAAAAATAGAGAAGTAAATTGGGTACCACGATCGGAGATAATGGATAGGCGAAATCCATGCAACCTAACCATCTCCCTTAGATACAACATAGCATAGTCCTCCACCGAATAAGAAACCTTGACGGGAATGAAATTAGCCGCTTTTGTCATATGATCTACTATAACCCAAATCAAGTCGTGTTGTCACCGGGTGCGGGGTAAACCAACAATGAAGTCCATATTCAAATCTTCCCACTTACAAGTAGGAATACTAATATCTTGGGATAAACCTCTCGGCTTTTGATGCTCAACTTTCACTTGTTGATAATTAGGACACTTAGCCACAAAATTCACAATATCCTTTTTATGCCATTTCACCAATAGACCTCCTGCAAGTCACGGTACATCTTGGTGGATCCCAGGTGAATGAAATATAGAGAACTATAGGCTTCTGATAAGATTTTCTCTTTCAAGTAATCCACATTGGTAACATACAAATGACCTTGATATTGAAGCACACCATCTCCCCCTTGGGAGAAAGCCACAACGGACTTTTTAAGTACCGTTTCCTTTAACTCAACCAAAATTGGATCAAAACCTTTCTTGAATTTTCCGTCTGACACAAAAGATGATTCGGAACCATTATGAACAATAAAACCACCTCCATTAGAACCAACTAACCGAACACCCAATTAGGCCGATCTATGAACATTTCGAACCAATTCATTTTTACCTTCCTCTACATGGGAAAAACTACCCATTTATAGTCAGCTAGGAGCATCCACCACCACATTCGCCTTACCGGGGTGATAAAGGACACTTATGTCGTAATCCTTTAGCAACTCAAGTCACCTCCTTTGGCGAAGATTTAGATCCTTTTGTTTGAACACATATTGCAAACTTTTGTAGTCGGTAAAGACATCAACATGAACACCATATATGTAATGCCTCCATATCTTTAAGGCAATCACAACCGCTACTAATTCCAAATCATGGGTAGGATAATTCTTTTCCTGAATTTTGAATTGCTGTGAAGCATAAGCAATAACTTTTCCATTTTGCATAAGAACACACGCTAGTACAATCCTTTAAGCATCACAATAAACAACAAACCTATCTGACCCTTTAGGTAAAGTTAACACCGGAGTGGAGGTAAGTCTATCTTTCAATTCTTGGAAGCTCTTCTCACACACTTCCGACCATGAGAGTTTAACTTTCTTTTGGGTGAATGTCATCAATGGAGGGGAAATCAAATAAAACCCTTCCACAAACCTTCTATAATAACCATCCAAACCCAAGAAACTTTGAATATCCGAAGGGGATAGAGGTCTAGGACAATTCTTAACAGCATCCATCTTCTTAAGATCTACCGCAATACCCTTACCGGAAATAATGTGACAAAGAAAAGCCACATATCTCAACCAAAACTCGCATTTACTAAACTTTGCAAATAGTTGTTGGTTCTTTGAGAACTTGCAACACAATCCTCAAATGATTGGCATGCTCGTTCTCACTCTTTGAGTAAATCAAGATATCATCGATAAAATCAATCACAAAAATGTATAGATATTGTTGAAATAGTTTATTCATAAAGTCCATAAATGTGGGCAAAGCATTAGTCAAACCAAACGACATTATCAAAAACTCATAAGGACCATACCGAGTCCTAAAAGCCATTTTCAGAATGTCATCTTCCTTCACCCTCAATTGGTGATAACCCGACCGAAGGTATATCTTAGAGAAGATATAACTCACACCTTGGAGTTGATCAAACAAATCATCTATCCTGGGAAGAGGATACGTATTCTTAACGTTAACCTTGTTCAATTGTCGGTAGTCAATACACATGTGAAGTGAACCATCTTTCTTACGAACAAACAAAACTGGAGCACCCCATGGATAGATACTCGTTGGATGAAACCCTATCTAATAAATCCTTCAATTGTTATTTCAATTCCTTGAGTTCTGTCGGAGCCATATGGTAAGGAGGAATAAAGATAGGTTGTGTATCGGGGATAAGGTCAATACCAAAGTCTATTTCCCTTTCGGGAGGAACACCGAGTAGATCATTGGGAAATACTTATGCGAACTCATTAACAACGGGGACCAACTAAAGTGTAGGGGCTTCAGAATCTATATCCCTAACCCGAAAAAGATAATATATGTAATCATTAGAAATTTTCTAGCTTTAAAACATGAAACAAACTGACACTTAGGCATAGAATTTCCCCCTTTCCAATCTAGGAAGGGCTCATTAGGAAATTGAAACTTTACCACTCGGGTCCTACAATCAACAGAAGCATAAAAAGAATTATGTCAATCCATACAAAGAATAATATCGAAATCTAATATATCAAGCTCTACAAGATCAACTTGAGTGACTATATTGGATAAAGAGACAAGATAATTTCTATAGACACTCTTAGCCACAATAGATTCACCAATAGGGGTAGAGACAGAAAAATGGTCTATCAACTAATCAGGAAGAAAATCAAACCTCATAACCACATATGGCGTCACAAAAGATAAAGTAGCACCGAGATCAAGCAAAGCATACACATCAAGGTGAAAGACTTTCAACATATTGGTAACAACATTAGGAGAACCCTCTTGCTCATGACGAGTTTGAAGTACATAAAAGTTGTTTTGCTTTGGAACACTTGAGCCCGAACCACTGGGTGGGGCTTACCTACTATCCTTTCCCATGTCAACTCTAGATAGACAATCTCTCAAGCGGTGACCACTTTTATCACAACAAAAGAAATTATACATACCTATCAAACATTTTCCTGGATGACTTTTGCCACACTTTTGTCGTGTGGAAACCGAAGAACCATTTTGTCGTGTGGAAACCGAAGAAACATTTTCCTGGATGACTTTTGAGGCTTAGGGTTAGGCACCCCCTTTCCTTGTTGAAATTAGGAGCCGGGGCATTGGAGGATCCTTGACCGAAAAACCTTTGTCGAAACTAAGAACGACCAATTCCATCGAACCTTGAGTGTGAGAATCATTAGATAAGAAATCTCCATTTCCTTGATGAGCATGGAAGTACCACATTCCTTAACCACCATTTCGGACACACCCAAAATAAACATACTCATCATTTCTCTAGAGTCGGCAACCATAGTTGGAGCATACCTAGATAATTATGTGAACTTTTTATGATTTAGCTTGGTCATTGCATGTCATGTAAAGTCCTTTTAGCATGATTTCATAACTTTTATGCATTTATATCATACTTGGTACATTCCATATACTAACGCATACTTGTGCCTACATTGTTTCACTAATGTAGGGTCGACGCTCCTACCTCTCATACTCGTGGCTAGTGATCCCATATAGACATTGAAGATTGATGAGTCCTCATGGTCCAAGGACCGAGTCTCTTTTATTGCTTTCATGTCTTTTTATTTCAGATTTTATATGTGATGTATGGGTTACGTCCCAATCACTTTCTTATGATGTAATAGCTGGCTTTGAGGCTTATGTTTAGACTTCCGCTTTTGTCAAACTCATGATAAAAAAAATGCTACTTTTAAACTCTTTGGTTTTCTATTATCTTGTATGATGTATAGTAAGTGGCTTGTGTAGGGCCTCTCGGGGTCTTATACAACATGTCACGTCTAGGGTGTACTTTGGGTCGCGACACTTTATAAGGAAATGACTCAGGACCCTTGACACTTGCAGATAATGAATTTTAGATTCAACTACTACAAGTATACAAAGGACGGTCATGAATAGAAACTCGACAACTCTTACGTTACTTCATTGGTTTAACTTTCCTTTTTATTAGCTTCTCGATACTAACTTTAGGGAGATTAACTCTTAATTTAGATCAAGGATCTGTACATAACCATGTAAATGTCAACATGATGTTTATAATTTAAATACAAGATAACTCGTTGATTCTCAAGAATAGAGTATATACAACATCATGTCTCTTAGTCTCTCGATACATGTTGTTAAGACAAAGGATTCACGATGAATGCCATTACATACCTTTAAGTCAGTTAACATGGAAACACGAAAAATGGTTTCACCAGCACGCCACGTGGGTCCATCCACAGACCGTGGTCATGCTGTCGTGGGTCATGGCCAGAGACAGTTTTGGGGAATTAGGTAGGGGCACTTTGGGGTTTTCCGGTTTTAGTTAATATTAAGTGGTGTCGTTTTAGTCTAAATTACACCACCTATATAAGGATTTTAGACCCCTAAACTAAAGCATCCAAATCATTATTTCTAAATTCCCAAAAGAACTCATCCTCTCCAAAAAGATTCTCTCTCTAGAACTCAAGGAAGAAGAAAAAGGAAGTTTGGGCTAGGGTTTCAAGGAAGCAAGGTTTTTCACTCAAATTCGTAGGGATTCATTGCTAAGTTATGGTAGCTCTTCATCCATGGATAGAATTCATTCATGGAGTCCCTTCAAATTCAATTTCAAAACTAGAAATTTTCTAAAAGTTAGGGTTTGACTTCAATCTCATGGATTCCTTTCAAATTCGTTTATAAAGATTGAATTATGTCTTATTATGAATAAATTAATGATTTTACATGGTTTTATGTTGAATTCCCCAAGAATCCATGAATTTCCCTATTTTCCCAATTGAGACCTTATAATGTGGGTATTGATTGATGAGAGGGGAATGTTGTTGAATTATGCAATTTTAGTGATTTAGCTACTTGAATTATGATTATATCCATGTCTAATATAGTGAATTATAGATGTGTTTATTGAATATGATATTTGATCCTTTAAGGGGAAAGAATGAGAATTATGTATGTTTATGAGATTTAAGTATATGATTTATGAACACTTTGAGAGTGAAGTGTCTATGATTATGATGCAATTGTTATGTGGTTGAAAAAGTATTCTCACATACACCCTTATGCATGACTATGAATGAAGTGTCCATGACTATGATAATGTTGTTGTGTTGATTGAAAGGCTATTCTCTTGAACACATAATGAACTTGATGTAAAAGGTTTTCTCACATAATGATGATTCTAAGGTTGAAAGGCTATTCTCACCTAATTGAATCTATATGTAGACATGGACGGTGAAAGGTTATTCTTACGCATGATGTAAGAGCTATCCTAATGAACTAAGTTGGGTTGATTGTCAAAGACACCCCTCCATGAAATGAGTTATGACTTAATAAGTACTCCGTAGGATTAATGCTTAGCACCGAGTGGATATTAAATATGAGATGGAAGCTCTTCCATCAGAAAGGCCAGGTTTCTAGAAGCGATCTCATGAGATGGAAGCTCTTCCGTCAGAAAGGTCGGGTTTCTAATAACAATCTCCATATCACATAAACTATGGGCCCCCGTAGGATATTTAGCTAGTGGATCCACCTAAGCTAACAAACCATGGTTCTACCTTAGGCAAGCAGAACAACCCTTTTCGGTGTGGGTAACACCGGATTCCATGTTAAGCTCACATGGTCTATGTCGGTTAAGGCTTATTCCCACATAATAGAAATATGAACAAGAATATGAATGATGGCCTAAAAGAGATTTACTTGGCATAAGTGGGATTTATGGGGTCTTATTCATGCATTGCACAAGTAAGCTTTAAGGTTGTTATGAAGTGCTTCTTTTATGATGATTATGACTATGTTGATTATGTTTATGACTTATGCTCTCTAAACTCTCAAATGATGTTTAAACTTAGTAAATTGCATACCTTCAAATGAAATGTCCCTTTTAGCATGTCTTCAAATATTTTATGCATGGCTATCATTCTTAGTGTATTTTTGTACTAATGCCTACTTTTCCTACAGTTTTCCCAAGTGTAGTGTCCGGTCCTCAAGGTGATCAACGTTGTGGCTAAGCTTGGAATTTGTTCATTTCTCCTCGCTTGTGGTGAGTCCTCATGATTCGAGGATGGATGTTTCACTCGTTGTTTCATTTCTAGTATTTCCTTTTCAGACTATGTTGTATGGGTTGTGTCCATTTTTATTCAAGACATTGTAATAGATGGCTATGTTGAGACTTAGAGTCTAGACTTCCACTTTTTCTTTAAATAAAAAATTTAGACTTGGACTTGAAATACGTTTTTACTCTTATTGTTTCATTTCTTATGTTATGATATACTAAGTGGATTGTATGGGGTCCTTCGGGGTTCTATACTCCATGTTACATCTAGGGGGTACCCCTGGGTCGTGACAAACTTGGTATCAGAGCACAAGGTTTAGAATGATTCTAGGATTATGTCTCATAAGCCACGTCTAGTAGAGTCTTGTTCATGGGTGTGAAGCACGCCACATTTATGAATGAGAAGCTACAAGATGCTTAGGAAATTCCACTTCTTTCATTATTCTTAAGTCGTGCGATAGAGTTTAACTCTATAGGGTCTTTCTTCTAATCCTTTCCCTATGATCTACTGGATATGACTACTAGAAGGGTTTTCGCTTAGGAAATTCCACTTCTTTCATTATTCTTAAGTCGTGCGATAGAGTTTAACTCTATAGGGTCTTTCTTCTAATCCTTTCCCTATGATCTACTGGATATGACTACTAGAAGGGTTTTCGCTTAGGAAATTCCACTTCTTTCATTATTCTTAAGTCGTGCGATAGAGTTTAACTCTATAGGGTCTTTCTTCTAATCCTTTCCCTATGATCTACTGGATATGACTACTAGAAGGGTTTTCGCTTAGGAAATTCCACTTCTTTCATTATTCTTAAGTCGTGCGATAGAGTTTAACTCTATAGGGTCTTTCTTCTAATCCTTTCCCTATGATCTACTGGATATGACTACTAGAAGGGTTTTCGCTTAGGAAATTCCACTTCTTTCATTATTCTTAAGTCGTGCGATAGAGTTTAACTCTATAGGGTCTTTCTTCTAATCCTTTCCCTATGATCTACTGGATATGACTACTAGAAGGGTTTTCGC
>JAJONR010008582.1:0-21410 GCA_029582245.1 Solanum etuberosum | reverse complement strand
CAGATATGAGCATTAGGTAATTTGAAATCTATTTGAATTCTTTCACCTGTGGCTCCAAATAACCTGGTAGTACCTTTCTGTAGATACTTGGTAGGGATAAGTCCTTCGACGATACAATTTCTATCTGCACCACTGTCTAACAAAGCAATTTTATTAAGAATTAAATCATTAATAACTAATTTAATAAGGATGTGCGAGCTCTGAGGTTTAACCCTAGATAGCACTCCAATACCTGCATCTTTTTCCTTTTGATAAGGATTATTATCAAAATCTTCTCTTTCAGAATCCTCAAGGGATTCGTACTGATTTGGAAAATGATCTTTCCCAGAAGTTCCTTCTTCTGGAATGGATGTCCTTTTGAGAACTTGTTCAGTTAAGGCATCCAGTTCGATCTTGTGAAGTCTGGTTTTGACTTCTCTGATTTCTTCTTTTAGTTGATTGACTTCAACTCGAAGATTGTTGATGGAAGATTCTTCCTTCTTATCAAATCTTTGCATGATTTGCTTCATGCTAAAAGGGGTAATCTGGGGTCTTTCAGGCTTTTGCTGAGTGACCAGTCTTTGCAACTCAAGTAAGTATTTTCTTTTTGCCTCTTCGTCTTGTATATGATCGATGGTGGCAAATAAGATTTCAACTGTCTCGCTGGAGAGGACGCTAACAGTCTTGCTATCACAGTAGCAGAATGCAAATCAAGGGATAATTCATTTGCATAATATTGCAAATCAATTGCCAGATAAATTTACTGACCCTATGATATAATTCAGCTGCAAATGATCCAACGAGAAGTCCTTGAAGGACATAGTCTATTATACGCCTGAAGCGTAATAGACCAATCAGTTTCAAATGTAAAATTCCTTGAAGAATGAGAGGAGCGAATGATCAATATGGTCATGATAATGAGGCAAGTGCTATAAGAGAGCACCACAACATAACACTTCATAAAACCTTGGAAAAGGTTCAGGTACATGAAAAATGATGAAAAATGAAGAGATCTCGATAAGTTATGTTATATTGGAATTGATATCAAATAACCATTGACGGTATCTTTGATATGAAGTAGCGCTTAATGATATATATTATGACGAGGATTTTGAATTCAAATATGTCATATAGTGTGTGGACTGATAAATGATTGGCCAAGTAATATGCATAATTCAAGTATATTTTGTTTCACTTAGAAAACTGATGTTTTGAATTGATAATCCATAAATCAAGGTATAATGTCAGTGGGGTATAAATAAATTATTATGCGTTGGTATAACCATAAGATATCAAGTACAACTTGTGCCTTGGGGCATAAAAGTTTTTCGCAAAAATCCCGACATTATTGGAGATATTTTCTCCTATAGTGGATGCAATGAGATTTGTTTTGATCTGGCAATATATGAAAACTTGAATGCATATAATGAATAATTATCATGTATAGCTAGACAATACTGAAGGTTATATGAAAATCCTTGAAGCAATCAAGGTGTCTAAAACATATAAAAGTTTGAAAGAAACTTTTTCAATAAAGTTTCAAGAATCCTTATATGGATTGAAATAATACAGGAAGAAAAGGGTACAAAAAGAATGACCCTAATTGTCCTTGCATTTTTATGAAAAGGTCTAAATCTGAATTTGTTATAATAGTTGTGTATGTTGATGACTTGAACATTACTAACACTCTTAAAGAGCTTTCAAAAGCTATTGAGTGTTTGAGAAGGGAATCTAAAATGAAAAGATCCTGGAAAGATAAAATTTTGTCATGACCTACAAATTGAGAATTTGACGAATGAAATATTTGTCCATCAATCAACATACACAGAAATTTTTTGATACGATTTTATATGGATAAATCATATTCATTGAGTACCCCAATGATTATGAGATCGTTTTACATGAATAAAGATTCACTTTGATCTCAAAAGAAGGATGAAGAGCTTCTTGGTGATGAAACTCCATATCTTAGTACAATCAGGGCACTAATGCATCTTGCTTACAATACTCGACCAAATATCTGTTTTGCAGTAAATTTACTGGCAAGATTCAGTTCCTCCGCAACAAAAGGACATTGAAATGGTGTTAAGCACATACTTGAATTTCTTCGAAGGATCATAGACATGAGTTTATTCTATTCCGAGGAATCCAAGTCAGAACTGATTGGTTACGCAGATGCAGAATATTTATCTGATCCACATAAAGCTTGGTCTCAAACACGCTATTTGTTTACATGTGGAGGCACAATAATATCTTGTCGATCAATGAAGCAAACGTTGGTAACAACTTCTTCAAACCATGCAGAAATAAAATTCCTTCATGAAGCAAGTCGAGAGTGCGCCTGGTTGAGATTAATGACACACCATATTCAGGAAATGTGTGGTTTTTCTTTGAAAAAAAATATACCAACCACAATGTACGAAGATAATCAACCGCAAATGAAAGTGTCCACAAGATGATTATCGTTATGAACAAGTTGAATGAGAAATTTACTTGCAGTAACGAGGTCACAAATAGGGTGATTTTCAAGAATGTATTCGGCTAAGTTAAAAGCCTCATCATATTCATGAAACCAGAAAATGATATATCAGAAATGAGTTCAATCATGCAAAATCTTCGTGAATATGATTTTATCACAAAGACACTGTCAATATTTGAGAAATTGATATATAAGAAAGAGGCGGAACTACAGCCGGCGAAGGGTGGTCAGCTGAACACCCTTCGCTAGAAAATTAAATCGTGTATATAGATAAAATATTCTTTATTATGTGGATATATAAATAAATGAACACTCTTAAATACAACAAAGGTCTTTGGTCCAATGGTAAGCGTGCTCAGTTAAGAGCCTAACAATTCTCTTGAACTATAAAAAGTTTACTTGTTTTAAATTATGAAAAAAGTCCCAGCAATTCACTTAAAAAAAAATTGGGCACCCACTTCGCTAAAAATAAAATTCACTCTTTTAAAGTTTGAACACCCTTGACGAATTTTCTGGCTCCGCCACTGATATAAGATTGAATGACATCATCACAAGAAATTAAGTGATGTTTTAATCACGGGAAGAATAATATGTGTTGCATTCTTTTTTCCTTGACCATGGTTTTGGCCCACTGAATTTTCTGGCAAGGTTTTTAATGAGGCAACAAATAATGCATATCTAAAGATATGTGTACTCTTTCTCCTTCACTAGAATTTTTTTCCCACAGGGTTTTTCCTAGTAAGGTTTTAACTAGGCACATTATCTATGGACATCCAAAGGGGAGTGTTATAAATCCATTGAATTATGGATTGTCCATTTGATTACTTCAAGAATTAATTGATGAATTCATGTATGTATAATTCCAAGGTGATATGAACCTTGGTGGATAACTATGTATCTACTAGTTTGGCTTTTAACAAGGTGACCTTTGGGTATGATATTTCAACACTATAAGTAGAGATATCATTCACTATTTGGAGAACACAATTGAATAAGAAGAAAAGTCTTCTCCTACATCTACTTCTCTTGTCTTCTTCTCTTTATATTTATATTGCTTTGAGCTTGATTTTATAACATCATTGAAATTTATTAGTAGAATTTTCTAACTTGTATGCCACATCACTAAAATCTTTAGTGGGTTCACTTAGTTTGCATCCAAAATTAATTTAACCATTTAAATCCATTTATAATACCCCAACCATTAACCCAAGAAATGGTTAAGGTTCTTTTCTTTGTATGTACCATTTTTACTCAAAATTTATGTTGCTCGGATATTTAAAAAATAATAGTATATTTGTCTTTGATCCCATGGTGAAACAAATGTGCTTTATGAAGAAATAAAAAAATGAATTTAATAAGTGCTACTAGTGTTTGGTTTAATAAATTTGTATGACAAAATGAAAAAAATGAATTTAATGAGCACTGCTAGTATTTGATTTAATGAATTTGTTGTATGAACTATGAAGAAATGAATTTAATGAGTATTATCACTTGTCCAAACGAAGGTGCATAACATATTCAAACAACCAAATAGCAATAGAGATGTATGTTTTTATTCTATATGGCGATACACTATTATAAAGATTCATATTCATAGAAGTGTAAAAAAAGTCCATCTTTTGATAGTAACTATAATCTATCTTTTTCCTACTTGTAGAGAAGAATTGGGATGGAAAAAAGTAAGACTGAAACGGTTTTTACCTCTTATATTACTTCAAAATATGTATAAGGTTGAACACATAAATAGACTCCTAAACTTGTTGGGTTTTTCCCCTCAGGTACCTCAACTACGCTATTTTCCTATTGAATCTTTGAACCACCCATAATTTGTTCCTTTTAAACATTGTTGGCTGATGTGGCACAAAAATTCAACAAATTTTTTTGTTGATTGAGCGCGTGAGATCCACCTTTCCCACGTGGAAATTGCAACCAATCAAACTTCAATCCATTTACACGTCAGCGCCACATATTCATTTCCCAAACCTAAAAACCTAAAGCCCTTTCATTTTCCCCCCAAAACACTTCTGACCCGAAGTGCAGTGATTCTAGATGAGAAAACCTTAAAAATTGGTCTTATTTCAGTGACATTTATGTTATTTACAACTACAATTCTCAGATTTTGAAGTGATTTTGAGTGTTTTGTTGAAGGTATCATCGAAGATTGCAGACGATTTTGAAGTTCAATCACGATTTTCGAGTTTAATCTAGTGAGGTAAGTTCATTCCCTAATTTCTATATCATTTTTATTGTTGTAAGCCTTGTTGTAACGTGATATATACTGAATTTTTAGTATTATCTTAATGTGATGGTGTGTTGTTAATATTTGAAAAAAGTTAGGATTTTTTTGGTTGTTATTGTTCATAACTAGTCAAGAAATTTTGGGGCTTTCGCCTTCTTTTAGGGAATCTTATGGACAACATTATTATAACTCGTTTTCATCATGGTGGTGAATTTATTCAGGATAAAATGGGATTACTTATAATGGGGAAAACGAGGTGGAATATGTTAGTATCGACAAGGACCACTTCTCAATAATTGAATTACTTTATTACACTAAACAATTTGAGTATATTACTGTTGCTGGGTTCGATTTTAAAGACCCCACAAATAATGACTTTATTGAGGTGGAAACTGATTTCAGTTTACTAAATCTTGTGAAAGACGTAAAGGATGGTGACTTTTTAGACCTTTATGTGAAACATGTGGTGGATGAGGTAGAAGTGGTGACAACTGGTTTTATTTGTGGGTCTGTAGTTGAAAAAATAACAATGTGGTTGGTGAAGAATACTTACAAGATATAAATGTGACTGCAAGGGATGGGTTGATTGATGAGGATGAATCTAAAAATGTTAATGTTGAAGTTGAGCCAGGGGATATATCAGATCTAGAAGAGGAATGGGATGAATCAAATTAAGAAAGCAGTACTGACTTTCAAGAGGATGCTATTCCTGATGAGGATGACGCTGAGGTTGATGAAGAGTTGTCATCTCTTAGAAATGAAAGGAAAAACAAAGTGAAAAAGAAAAAACTTGTTCAAACTGAGGAAATAAAGCTTGGAACAACTGGTATTAATAGAGGATTTGAAGACATAGGAAGAAATAAGACTGCTAGATACACTGGAAGACTAGGGGGTGATGAACAATATATAGATAGATGAGAACTGGATAGTGATGACAATAGGGATGAATTGGATCCAGACGCAGTGAGTGGTGTTGATTTACCAGCAAGAAGAAAAAGTAAAAAGGTAAGATATGATCCTGATTGTGTTCTAGCTATTTTTGAGTTTTGTATGGTATTTGAAAGTGCTGAACAATTTAGAAAAGCTGTTGCAGACTATTCTTGTGAGTATAAAATTAGGTTAATGTTGAAGCCTAATGAAAAATGCAGGGTTAGAGTTAAGTGTGAGGACAAGAAATGCAAATGGTTGTTGTTTGCTAGTATAAATAAGGATTCTGGTGATTTTATTGTCAAAAATTATTATCATGTGCATGTATGTGCTCGTTCAACCAAGAACAAGTTGTGTACATCTAAGTTTGTTGCAGATAAGTTCAAGGATCAGATTACCTTTCAACCATATATAAGATTGTGGGAAATTCAGAAATTGGTGAGAAAAAAATTTGGGTTGTATGTTGGAAGAACGGTTTGTCATAGGGAAAAAAGAGGGTTATTAAGAACTACTTAGGTGATTGGAAGATGGAATTTTCAAGATTGTTTGATTATGCAGACATGATTAAACATACTAATCCTGACAGTTCATGTTGGGTGAGGACAGATAGAGAGTCTCAGCCAGGAAAAACTTTGATTGTTTGATTACTTCTATGTTTGCTTTGATGCATTGAAGAGAGGCTGGTTGGAAGGATGCGGAAAAATTATTGGTTTTGATAGATGCTTTCTAAAGGGTGCTTGCAAGGGTGAATTGTTAGTTGTTGTTGGTAAAAATGGAAATCAACAAATGTTTCCAATTGCATGGGATGTTGTTGACACAGAGAAAAAACACTGTTGGAATCTTTTCCTCAACTACTTGATACAAGATTTGAACTTAGGCACTAGACATGGATTGACTGTTATGTCAGATATGTAGAAGGTTAGATAATTTTTATACTGTAGCTTGATCTCTTATTTTCTTAATTTCTTGTGTCGTTAATAGTTTTTATTTTTTTTGTGCTATAACTGTTATATAGGGTCTTGTACCAGCTTTATGTGAGTTGCTATCAGATAGTGAGCAGAGAAGGTGTGCTAGACATATCTGGTGGCATCAAATATGGAATGGTGAAGAAAGAAGGAACCAATTCTGGAGAAGTGCAAAGTCAAGTCTTGAAGTGAAATTTTAAGATGAGATGGATAAACTCAACAAACTAGGTAAGAACATTTGTGAGGACTTGTTGCATTATGAAAAAGCTACTTGGTGCGAAACATATTTAAGGAGCATTCTAAGTGTGATATTGTTGAAAACATTATGTGTGAGACATTTAATTCTTGGATGCTAGCTGCTAGACATAAGGCTATCATAGCTATGTTAGAGGAGATTGTGAGGTTAGATTCAATGGTGATATTGGATATGAAATAAAAAATGGTTAGTACATGCATATTGTTGATATAAGGAAGAAGACATGTACATGTAGAACATGGCAATTGAGGGGCATACCATGTCAACATGCTGTGCTTGCATATCAGCACAAAGGCATAGAACCTGTACATCAAGTGGTACATTGGTATAGGAAAGAGACTTTCTTGAAGGCTTATAACCACTTTCTCTGGACAATACCAAACATGAAAATGTGGCCTCACACTAGTGGTGTAGTGATTGAACCTCCTGAACCAACAGTCATGCCTGGTAGGCCACAAAAGTGCAAAATAAAGGCAAATAATGAGCCTAAGAAAATGTATGGAAAGTTTTTCAAAAGAGGAGTAAAAATGACTTGCTCTAAGTGTCATCAAGTAGGCCATAACAAAAAAGCTTGTCAAACCATGGTAAGTTATTCTTCTCTTATAATTCATCTACAATTAGCTTCAATTATTTAGAGTAATCAATTATTATTAGTGTATTAATAGGCTGGGATGGGACAACCTAGAGGCTATACAAGCAGGCAACCAAGCTCAGCCATCCACCAGTGTTTAGCCAACCATCAAGCTCAAGCCAGCCATCACTGTTTAGCCAACCATCAAGCTCAAGCCATCCATCAGTGTTTAGCCAACCATCAAGCTCAATACAGCAACCACTGTTTAGCCAACCATCAAGCTCAAACCAGCCACCAATGTTTAGCCATCAAGGCAGTTCTATGTGTTTTGATTCTTCAGCGGTTAGAAGAGAGCAAAAACCTGCTAAAAGCAGAGGCACTGGTAGAGGCACTGGTAGAGGCACATGTAGAGACACTGGTAGAGGCATTGGTAGAGGTACTGGCAGAGGCACAAGTAGAAGCATAGGTAGAGGCACCTGCAGTGGCACTAAGGGCCATGGGAGATTCAACATCAACATGAAGACAAAAGAAGACCAAGACTGTAGGATTTTGCATCTATACAAATGCAAGTGGTACTCAAACCTTTAATGTAAGTGTATAGATAATTTTATTCATTTCTTACTCTACTATATAAAGTCTCATTTTAAGACATTTCTATGCAGCCTGGTACTTCAGGAGAAAGAGTTATCACTCCGGGAGCTTACAAGGATGCAGCTCCAACAAATATTGATGTTGGTTATAAGCCTCGAGGACTCAAGTGGAATGGTGGAGATGCTGTCACAGCTTCACAGTTGCAACGTATAAGTCAATCAAAGGAAAAACAAATGTGGAACATCTAGTGCACCAAAGAATGCCTAATTTCAGCATAAAATTTACTTTTTTGGATGTGTAATCAGCAGCAAAAACTTGTATTGACTGCTTTGAAATGTCTTTTGGTGTCTTTTAAGTACATTAACTGATTTGTGGTGACAATATAGTACTACTTTTAATTAGTTGTCATGGATTGGTATGTTTGGTTGGAGCTCACTACAGCAAATTAATGGTATGGTTGATGAGTTATGTTTGTGTTGATTTATGTTGTTCCGGAACTCATTAGTCTAATTAATAGTGAAAGTGTATGAATGCTTATAATTATGCTTTACCCCATTTTGTGTGAAAATGTTCGAGAATAATTGTGTTTTACTTCAAAAGTAATTTCAACACATTAGAAAATAAATGAGACTAACACACAGTTTATCTTCATTCCTTCAATCAAAGTGAGTATAATAAGAACACAATTGAAGGCAGTTACAATAGAAAAGCCGATCAAAATTGCCCTCAAGAGAAGAATACAATCTACCATACATACTATTATGAAGGAATCTAGAAGAAGACAAATGAACCAAAGCACTAAGATCATTTTGTTATCTAAGTAGCCAATATCACCCCTATGACAATGCATATCATCCATACTTTTCTTGATCGATTCCTCTCCAGTTCATATGTTTTTTTTACTCTTTTCAACAAACCCCATACCACCCTCTTAGCTTGAGCCAGCATTTCATGATCATACCATCGGAAATATCCAGATCCACATCGTGCCTAAAAAATTAAAGAAAAATTGAATTACAAATAAGGGGATTCTTTACTATATTGGAAAGTAAAAATGAATTACCTTTCAAATTTTGCAACAAAGGAACCTATGTCCAGGGTTGGATTGCGTCCATGAGGTCTTCATTTCCACAACGACCCCACATTGACATAGAACATTTGCTGTTGAAGAAGAAGAAATCAATGAACAGGATAACTTCGACATTGGAACTTGATGATTAAGAAGAAATCAATAAAGAAGAGATATAATATAATGAACAGCTCGAACTTAATGATGAAGAGAAAGAAAAGAGGAGAAATAAGAGAAAAAGGGGAGAAATTTGGGTTAAAAGGGGAAGAAGATCGTTGGTGGGTGGTTCAGGGATCCACATCAGCGCCTTCAACACGTCTTCACGCGCTCAAGCGACGTGAGATCACATTTTGTGTCGCATCAGCCAACAATTTAAAAGGAACAAATTATAGGTGGTTCAAGGATTCAATAGGAAAATAACGTAGTTGAGGTACTTGAGGGGAAAAACCCAACAAGTTTCGGGGCCTGGTTATGAGTTCGCCTATGGATAAATATTAGCAAAACTGATTTTTCTGCTACTACGAGTTACACTTTTCTGAGTCAACTGCAAATGTTTTCAATAACAAAAAATTTCATGTCTTAAACATGTTAATCTTACGTGTTCTTTTGAACTAGGGAAGAAAATTGTTCTTATTCGTTATAATATGGATGAACTAGTGTTGGTTTAAGCATTGAAGAGAATATTGTGTGCTATTGAACTATGGGTTACCAAGGATTCTGATCTTCACTTTTTAAATAGGAAGCAACATAACTTTGTGAAGCTGAATTTTGAAAGAGTTAATGTTGACTCTTATTTAAATAATAAAGAAAATCAATATTCTTAGAACTCATAGTTCAATAATACTTGATCTTGTTTTCAACACTTGAACCAATTAATTATAAGTCCATTCATGTTATAATAATGGATAAGGACTATTATGTTCTCTAAATCATAGGGATACATAAGACGTGCATGTTTAAGGTATGAAAAATAATATTATAGGAAACATTTGCAACCAATACAGAAAATATAAGTCATAGTATCAGAAAAAACATTCTTACTAATTTTTAAAACCAAAATCTCTATTCATATTTTGAAGCCGTACAATAGATAAAAGTCGCTCCAATCTTTCCTCCTCCATCTCAATCCTTCTTTGTAAGTAGAAAAAAATATAGATTATAGTTACTAATAAAAATATGCTTCCTTTACACTTCTATGTATATATAAGTCTTTAGTTTTTATTTTCACTTTAACAAAGGTCCTCTTTTGTAGTAAAAAAAAATGAAAAGCTCTCTTTTATTGTTAAAAAATAAAAAGTTCCTTTTTATTAATCAAAACTATATTTAGTTTTTTTTTTCACTTTAACAAAGGTCCTCTTTTGTTATTGAAAAAAATAATGAAAAGCTCTCTTTTATTGTTAAAAAATAAAAACTTCTTTTTTATTAATCAAAACAAGCCAAGGACATCATTTAGTGTTTGACTTTCTCCTTTTATAATTAAAATATAATTACGATTTTTTTAAAATTTTGGTTAAAAAAATTAATCCATCTCCTGTCATAAAAGTATGAACACCCTTGACAAAAATATTGGTTCTGCCACTAATTATAAATAGCGACAAATTAAAAAGTCTATATCTAAAAGTATCACCGATAAGGAGATAATGGGGGAAGGGGAAGCTACAACATAGGTTTTTTTTATTTTCACATATACATCATTAACAAAAGACACGGGGGAAATAAGAAGTGTGAAACATTATTTAGCCTAGGCTATTTTCAGCTAGCAAAGAGGACTCGACGAAATAGGAGGATCTGAGTCAGATGCAGACGCTCTAACCTGGAAGAAGCTTTAATCAATAGTGTGAGGAGGTCGAAAGAAGCTACCCATGCACTCCATTCAAGCACCACGTATAAGGTAGCAGAAACAGAAGAAATAAAAGACGAGGGCAATAATGGAAAAAAAGAAGTAGAAATCACCAACCTAATAATTAAGCATCCTTCCTTGAGATCAGATCTAGAAATAACGCACAAGAACAATCCAATAAATAAGAGAACACAACTGCAACGACACTTTGGTCAGCTGAAGCAGGTGCATGAACAAGGAAGTAAGGAAAATAGAGAAGACTTACTCTTATTTAGCTGATAAACAAGGGAGCAAGGAGAAGAATTTAACATTGATCCATAACATGACGAGACAGAACTTCTTGTTATCCCAAAGAGAGAACATCTTTCAGATGGTTAGGGATGAAGGCGATGAATGAAAAGAGGCTGATTTAGAAAACCCTAGACTTAAGGAAGTATTTATAGGGATTAGTTTTTGGACTGGATCTGAAGTGGGTTGTGTCTGTTGTTTTGGTATGTCTTAATAGATTTGGGTGTTAGGCTTAAATGCGTTATATATTTGTGTTTAAATTTTATCAATAAAAGCCTGAAAATTTGACCCAAAAAAGTACTATCTAGTAATGAACTGAGTAGTCAAATCTGAATTAAGGTATGCAAATTCTCTTTTTATATTGAAAAATTAAGACATCTAACTGTATTCACTAAGAATCACTAATTGGTCATACTTTCAAAATAAATTAAGTTATAGACTTCTTACTGACGAAAAAGTTTTCATTGAGGGTGAGTTTCAGAAAAAACATTTGTGTCTCCTCACGTAGGATGTTTTTTTGTAGAAAAAACTTGTCTCAATAAGATATCACTCGATGATTATAAAATTTTTAAATGTTCATTGTGATTTTTTCATGAGTACATTCTACGTATATTACAAATACCATCATAATTATAGACATTATTTGTGCATCAACCCCTAATCTACCACAATTTTTAGGTCCGATAATGATTTACGATGAATATTCACATAAATGGAGATACATCATTATTTATAGAATAAAATTAAAAAAAATATTACATTTATCTATTTTGACACATACAAAATTCAAAAGCTCTATCACACAAAAGTATTGATCACCATAAATGATACATTTTTAATTTTATATTTTAACGAAATATTATTCTTAATATCAAATACACTTATTCCACACAATTGATAGAGAAATCTTCCGTCTCCTAATTGCTCCTCTTTTGATCATGTTATGCAAATTGTATACATAAAAATCATATTTTATAAATTCAACAAATAAAATCATAAAGTTAGCTAATATAATGATCAATAAACTACAGAAAAAATAATTACCTATTTGAAATGCCTCTAACCAAGGTACCTCTAGCTATGATAAAACATAACAATTTCATTTATTGCTTGTATTGTGGTTCATTCAATAACTTGATAACTCATAAATTTAATATTTATTTGATAAACTCGCTCAAAGAAATCTAACATAGAATTTGGATAAATTTTGGGACAATTTGTAGGTCATTGGTAATGTGGACCATTTATGAAATATTAAAAATAAAGGGTGAAATGAGATCTAAAAATGGAAAAAATATATAAAGAATAAGCAGAGAACTAATGCAATTGCGGGTGAAAATCAAGGGACAAAAAGGAGGGTTTTATAGTTGCTTTGAAGAGGACATTCTAGAAATAAAAAGAATTCAAAATTATGAAATATGTAAAGCTCGTAAATAATTTACTATAATTGTTTAACATTAGATTTCAAAATTTTAAAATTCGATCTAACTACTTAATAAACTACCAAAAACTTAAATTTAATTTAGAAAGTCAAATTTCTTGTATGATTACATTTTATTTTGTTTCCATATAATTTTTCTACTCAAACGTATATAATCCTTAAATTTGTTTCCTCATTGATCTTCCTATGCATTCTAGTGCTAACAAAACTTGTTCCTAATGCTACTTTTTAATTTTAATAGATTAAACTTTTTGACTCACTATTTTAATTTAATGTTATTATTTCACGATTAAATTACTTTATTATTTCTTATTTTAGTTTTTTTTTAATCATTTTTTTGTATAGTGTAGTGTAACGACCTGATTCCGTCGTTAGGGAAAAGCCAATGGGGAAAGAATTGGGGCCAGAAAACTTTTGAGTAGTGACTTGAAAATTCCTAGCCTAGTCCAGATTTGGACGAAATCACAGTCAGTGAGGTCTAGGGAAATCTGGTAATGAATGGGGGATCTAATTATGAAATTGAGCACATCAGTAGATAACTAAGACGTTAAGGAACCCGTACGACTCTACGGAATCTAATTCAGGCGAGTAGAACTCTCAAAACTGATCTTAGCGTGAACGGGTAGTTTTTGAATGTCATGGGTTGAAGGTGTGTTGTGAAATGGGGGTTTGAAACTCTATTTCTGATGTTCTGTCTCCGCGCAAGCAGCCAGGGAGGGATTTATCCCGCCAGGATGGGGCCGCTGTAGCGCGATGGGGTCTGATATAGCGGGTCAGTCGCGACTTAAGTCGGAGAAAAACCCCAATTTCATTATTTTTCTGCAAACTTCGTTCTTAAGAGTTAGGAGACGACCCCAGGTGATTTCTCGACAGTTTTCCACGACTTTTGGTTCTAAAGGTAAGGATTTTACTCCCCTAATCCATTTTTATATCCGTAGAACGTAAATTTATGAGTAATTATAGTTGGGCGGAGGGTTTTGGCCTGAAGTTGATTGTGGGAAAAAGCCCTAGCTGCACCTTAGGATCATGGGTTTGGTCTTGGATTTATTGTAATCTGGATAATTAGGCCTCAATTATTAATCCTTGTATTAAATTATTATTTTTAGACTACGAACAAACGGAAAGAATCCGGAAAGGGAAGATTCAAGTGCCTTAGGGGGATTCAGGCTTGGTTTCGAGGTAGGTGATGGTTTGATTTCATGTTTGTGTGATGTATGTTGGTATTTGCTTCATTGTAATGCATGTTTGTATGTGAATAAAGTACTATTGATCAAACCTAATGAATTGAGTATGAATGAACAAATGTAGGCCATGGTTCAACACTTGATTGTATGATTATGAGTATGTACCTTGTGAGTGTGAATGTGATTGTGTTGATTGGATCGGGTGTCATGTTCCGACACATACATTGGAATGAGTGTCACGTTCTGGCACATATATTGGATTGGGTATCACGATCCGACACACTAATTGGGATCAAGTGTCACGTTCCGACACACTAACAGTTTGGGTATGGGTTCCATGAGAGGACCATTGAATTGTCATACTTACTTGTTAATGAGAATGTGGAATTGTGCATTGCTCCAGAAATGATAATCGGTGTGTATATATATATATATTCTGTACATGTCATACTTACTATGTTGTAACTGCTTATATATGTTTTGCTTACTGGGAATAGTCGCGTGATTCTACCTGTACACTGTGGTTGTGTACTGATACTACACTTGCCTATTCTTTGTTGAGTACAGGGCATATTCAGGCGGCTATTGATTGACCTCAGCTAGGAGATCAGTGATCGAGACCGGATTTCAAGGATGAGCCAGTTCTTTCAGGCTGCCAAGGAATCCTTCATTTTGTTTGGTCCATTCTCTTCGTACTCAGACTATCATTAGATGTTTCTTATGTTGGTTGGGGTTGTACCCCTTTTCTTAGACTTGTCATTAGTAGAGTTTTGGTACAATGACTTTCAGGTTCTAGGGGTTGTTCTTCCGCATTAGTTTTGTTAGTTCTTTATTTAAACCTTTGGAGTTTACGGGAACTCTATATAATTTCTGCAATTAAACCTGCTTCCGTATCTTTATATGTCTAGATTTTTGGTTAAGGTCGCTTAGTCTGGTTGTAGTAATGGTTCTCCCATCAGAGGGTGAGTGTGGGTGCCAATAACGACGGTCTGGGTCGTGACAAAGTTGGTATGAGAGCCCTAGGTTCGTTGATCTCGTTGTACCAAAATGAGTCTAGTAGAGTTTTGCGGAAAGGTACAGAGACGTTTGTACTTTTCTTCGAGAGGCTACAGGACTTTAGAATCTCTTTGTCTTCTTCTCCTTTTGTGCTATGACTTGATTCCAATTGGTATCTGGTGATCCAAATTGGTATCTAATCTCTTTCACTCTTCTGTCCGAGGAAGGGTAGCACCCGCCAGGGGTGAAGCCCCAGTTGAGGACGTGCATAGACTATCGACAGTTAAATAGGGTCACCATTCGAAATAAGTATCTGTTGCCTTGGATTGATGATCTCTTTGACCAGTTGCAAGGTGCGTCGGTTTTTCTCTAAAATTGGTCGAAGGTCTGGTTACCATCAATTAAAGATTAGGCATGAGGATGTACCAAAAACAGCATTCAGGACCCGCTATGGGCACTATGAATTTCTAGTAATGTCGTTTGGGTTGACAAATGCGCTTGCAGCTTTCATGAGTTTGATGAATGATGTGTTCAAACCATTTCTAGATTCGTTTGTTATTGTCTTTATTGATGACATTTTGGTTTACTCGAAAAGTAAGGAAGAGCATGCCGACCATCTTCGTATTGTTCTGGGTGTTCTTGGGAGACAAAAATTGTATGCTAAATTTTCCAAGTGTGAGTTTTGGTTGGATTCAGTTGCCTTTTTGGGGCACGTGGTTTCAAGGGAAGGGGTAATGGTAGATCCCCAAAAGATCGAAGCAGTCAAGAATTGGGTCCGGCCTAACTCTGTGACTGAAATTAGAAGTTTTGTAAGGGACGGCTAGATAATGAACACCATTATTTTGGAAAATGCATTTAGTATTGTTGACATAACATGTATGGGTTGCTTAGTAAATGATGAAACTATGTTGTGACAATTGAGGTTAGAATCTCTACTACGATTTCCTAGATTTAGTGTATATCAAAAGGGTCATGATACGACTCCTCTAATAGCAGCGATGCTTACTTGGTTAAGTCATTAAGTGTGTTACAATTGTGGAGAACCTGGACATATGAGGAGAGATTGTCCCCATCCGCGCATGTCTGACCCCGTGCCGCAGCAGACTTGAGCAGTCGTACCAGCGGGCAGCGGTAGTAATGGCAGAGGACGTCCACAAGGTGGGCGAGGAGGAAATCAGCTAGGCCGGGGAAATGGTAATGCAGGTAGGAGAGCAGTGCAGCCAGGCAAGGAGGTTGCCCGTCAAGATGACAGGGCTCAGTTTTATGTCTTTCCGGGTAAGACCGAGGTTGAGGCGTCGGATGCAGTGATCACAGGTACTATTATTGTTTGTGACAGGATGGCTGCTGTTTTGTTTGATCCGGGTTCTACTAATTCATATGTGTCAGTTCAGTTTGCCTTGGAATTTGATGCGGTTGTGATGTGTTTGATGCCCCCATCCATGTTTCTACCCCAGTTGGAGAGTCGGTCATAGTCACCCATGTCTATCGTGCTTGTGCTGTCTTGTTTATGAATTTTCAGACTTTGGCTGATTTGGTTATTCTGGACATGACTGACTTGATATAATCTTAGGCATGACTTGGTTGTCCCCCTATTATGCTGTGCTTAATTGTAATGCTAAGACGGTAACTCTAGAGATCCCGGGTAGGGAAAGGTTAGAGTTGGAAGGGGTGTACAAGCCTAAGCCAGCTAAGGTTATATCTTCCATTCGGGCTAGGAAACTAGTGGGGAAGGGGTGTTTGGCATTTTTGGTTCATGTTCAGGATGTTGATGTTGAGTTTCCCTCTATTGAGTCTATTCCTGTAGTGTCTGAATTTAGAGAAGTGTTTCCTACCGATTTGCCTGGTGTGCCTCCGGATAGAGATATGGATTTCTGCATTAATTTGGAACCTGGTACTCGCCCCATCTCTATCCCTCCTTCTCGCATGGCTCATGTTAGGGGTGTTGATGTTTAGTTTCCCTCTATTGAGTCTATTCATGTAGTGTCTGAATTTAGAGAAGTGTTTCCTACCGATTTGCCTGGTATGCCTCTCCGGATAGAGATATAGATTTCTGCATTAATTTGGAACCTGGTACTCTCCCCTATCTCTATCCCTCCTTCTCGCATTGATCCGGTAGAATTGAGAGAGCTTAAAGCTCAAATCCAGGAGCTTCTTGATAAAAGTTTCATCCGTCCTAGTGCTTCCCCATGGGGTGTTCCTGTCTTGTTTATTAAGAAGAGGGACAGTAGTATGAAGACTAATGATTTTATCTTAAGCCATAAATGAGTAGATTGATACCGGGACGACAAGCTTATGGATAAAGAAAGTCCCATTGAGTATACTTGGGTGAAGGCAATTGAAGATTTTAGTAAGAAAGTGCGTATGAAGTTGGGTTAGTCCTTTGAATTTATGAGTATACCTGAGTTTGAGGTGTCATGTCGATGAAAAGGTTGACTTCGTAGTGATAGCCAGGGCTAACTAAGCATAATGGTAATAAGAGTTCATGATGGATTGTGATGGGATGCAACTATATAATAAGATTGTTGGTTAAGCGAATTTTGTATAGTAATTACGACTTGCGAGTATCTAAGCTTGGTTTCGAGGTAGGTGATGGTTTGATTTCATGTTTGTGTGATGTATGTTGGTATTTGCTTCATTGTAATGCATGTTTATATGTGAATGAAGTACTATTGATCAAACCTAATGAATTGAGTATGTATGAACAAATGTAGGCCATGATTCAACACTTGATTGTATGATTATGAGTATGTACCTTGTGAGTGTGAATGTGATTGTGGTTGTGTTGATTGGATCGGGTGTCACGTTCTGACACATACATTGGATCGGGTGTCACGTTCCGACACATATATTGGATTGGGTGTCACGATCCGACACACTAATTGGGATCGGGTGTCACGTTTTGGCACACTAACAGTTTGGGTATGGGTTCCATGAGAGGACCATTGAATTGTCATGCTTACTTGTTAATGAGAATGTGGAATTGTGCATTGCTCCGAAAATGATAATCGGTGTGTATATATATATCTTATATACATGTAATGCTTACTATGTTGTAACTGCTTATATATGTTTCGCTTACTGGAATAGCCGCGTGATTCTACCAGTAAACTGTGGTTGTGTACTGATACTGCACTTGCTCGTTCTTTGTTGAGTACAGGACATCTTCAGGCGGCTATTGATAGACCTCAGCTAGGAGATCAGTGATCGAAACCGAATTTCAAGGGTGAGCTAGTTCTTTCAGGCTGCCAAGGAATCCTTCATTTTGTTTAGTCCATTTTTTTCGGACTCAGGCTATCATTAGATGTTTCTTATGTTGGTTGGGGTTGTACCCCTTTTCTTAAACTTGTCATTAGTAGAGTTTTGGTACAATGACTTTCAGGTTCTAGGGGTTGTTCTTCCGCATTAGTTTTGTTAGTTCTTTATTTAAACCTTTGGAGTTTATGGGAAATCTATATAATTTCTGCATTTAAACCTGCTTTCGTATCTTTATATGTCTAGATTTTTGGTTAAGGTTGCTTAGTATGTTTGTAGTAATGGTTCTCCCATCGGAGGGTGAGTGTGGGTGCCAATCACGACGGTCTGAGTCGTGACATGTAGTCCTTCTATAATTGTGTTTCGTTTTCAAGTCATAAACTATAAGGTGTAACATACATTTAAAGGAAAATTTTTATGTAATTTTTATGTTTAGTTATAGACACCTACAAAGATTTTAAGTAACGTAGTATAACCGATTAAAATAAACTAATACGATAAATTATGTTTAATTATGCTTTTTCCAAATAGCTCACCTATCTAATCTGTCATAGAATTTATTAGACACTTCGTTTTAAAAGTATTTATTAGACACTCACTTGCACTAGTTTCATCAAATTTTCTGGAAAACAAGAAGTTGCTTATTAATTAAAGGTGTTAAATTATGGCAAGCCAATACAAAATGGAAATTAGTATAGCCATCACTACAGATATGGTTTTAAAAAAGGTCATTATCTAGGTGCGGCTTCCTATCCCTTTATACATCGATTTTGTTAATGATATAAATGTAATAAATATTATAGGAAACACGAATATATTGAAAATAGAGTATAATAAAGAAGTAAATAAAATTAGTGAACTAACGAAGAGGATTAACATTCTCTATTTACAAAAATATATAAATAATTTACCTATGTTATGTACACACAAGGATTTGAATCATCCTATCCCTCAAATTTATTTTGAGAACATATATCTTTAGCAGGTTATTTATGCAAGTTTTTTTTTTTTTTTTTTATTGAATTGCGTTTTAAAATATGTAAAAAAAAAATTAAGCTCTGAACCTTACTATAATACTAAAACTTCTTAGAAATTTCGTATTTTGATAATACTGATCTTGGAAGTACGTCTGTCTCATGGTCCTCCAAGAAGCAGCGGTCTGTCTCTCGGTCATCTACCGAAGCTGAATACCGAGTTGTTGTTGCTGCTCTTGCAGAAACTAACTGGATCACCAATATATTGCGTGAGTTTCACTTTTCTCTTGCTTGCATACCGCGCATACTCTGTGATAATATTGGAACTACATACATCTGTGAAAATCCTGTCTTTCATAGAAAGATGAAGCATATTGCCATCGATTTCCACTTTGTTCTTGACTAGGTGCAATGCAAAGAGGTTGAAGTGAAGCATCTACATGCTGCAAAGCAGGTTGCTGATGTCCTAGCCAAGCCACTGTCGCGTGCTTCTTTCTGTCGTATGTTTGATAAGTTAGGAATTGTAGATGTTAACACCAACTTGCGGAGGCATAAAAGAGATATAACGTGAATTTATCTTCTTATACAACTAGAATTTAGTTGTTGTATCACTTTAGGACTCATTATTGTATCAGCGCTTATACATTCATCATAACCTTATGAATAATATAGTATACTTCTCATTCTCTATCTAGTCTTATAAGTTGTTTTAACATCTAGGGTGTATTTTGGGTCGTGACAGAAAAAAATTAAAATACACCTTGAACTTTGCTAGAAGAATCATATATACCCCTACATGAAATTTTAAAAAATTAAAAGTACAAAAAATTAATTAAAAACTAATTTTTCACTTCTATTAGATGAAGGGTACATGTGAGCTCCTTTTGTAACGGTAGGGGTATATGTCAGTCATTTGTATAACAGTAAGTGTATATATGAGCCACTTTCATAACAAGGGGTGTATATCAGCTCTAAATGACAAAGTTAAGAGGTATATCAATCTCTTTTCCCTAAATACTATTCAAATTGCTATTGTATACAACCTCCATATGTTCATCCAACACTGCAATTGCTTATAACAAACTGTCACGACCCGAGCCTATACCCTGGACGTGGTCGGCACTCGAGAACCATTTCTGGTCCCCAAGAGAACCCTCATCCTGGCTGACTACAAGCGGAAGACTAACTCAAGCATACAAAGCTTAAAAACTGAATAAAAATTCATGAAACTCAAATACAAAGCTTTAACTCAAAAGATTTACTCTGAATATAAAATAATATATTCAACTCGCCAGAAATAGGCAACTCAAGTCTTTAAAACATTTAACCAAATAAACGAAACAGACTTCTGAAACTCTACTATCTATCTATGAAGCCTCTAAATGACAAAGATGGAAGTCGGGATAAGACCCACGACATCCTGACAAAACTGAAAAGTAAATGAAATTCTCCAGAAGCAAGGAGGCTCACCATAGTTAAGTCGAACTCCATGTGGTATCAACGAAGCTCCTGTTGATGACCCTGTATACCTGTATCTGCATCATGAAAGGATGCAGGCCAAATGGATCAGTACGTGGAATGTACGAGCATGTAAGGGGAATTCTAAAGCATAAACATAAGCTTGAACTGGTGGAATAGAAACACACTTACCTCTTCTCAACTGACTCAACTCAACTCAACTCAAAGAAACATAGTTCAATTCAACTCAGAGAAAATAAGGCTCAATTCAATGATAAGATATTCAACTTAGTGAAATAAGGCTCGACTCAATAATAAGATACTCGACTCTGGGTACTCAACTCTGGATACTCAACTCAAAATAAAGCAACGATACAGATGCAATATATGAAAAGATTTTAAAACAGTAGAAAGTAACTCAATGTATTGAAAAATACAATAACAACTCAATTTATATATATAATAAAATATAATATAACTCTGTGGGAGTTTCTCTAACCGACAACCATCACTATGAGCTATGTGATGATACAGTGTCTCGCCCACGCTGTCAGAACTGTCCTATAACTTGCCGAGATATAAAACGCCTCAACTAAGTGGATCCACTAGTCTATGCTAAAAAGCATTAAGGAATCATCTAAAAAGTATGACCCTTTCTACCCACCTTGGCTACATGGTTTATGGGGGCTGTGAGTTGTCTGAACTCTCCCCCATATCGGTGCTCAATACTACTCACAAAATATAACTAGCTCATATTTTTAAAAATATAACTCTTTCTGTGGTTTGAGATAATTACTCAAAAACTAGCCCAAAGGCATCTCTAGGAAATCAGTGTTTCCTCTCTTGCTTAATTGTGAAAGCATTTACTCTTTACTGAAAAACTAGCTCAAAGGCTCTTTTG
>JAJONR010008581.1:0-20174 GCA_029582245.1 Solanum etuberosum | reverse complement strand
TGGAGTCCTCAGATATAGTGGTCGATTGTGTGTTCCGGATGTTGCAGGGCTTCGACATCAGATTATGGAAGAGGCACATCATTCCCGTTATTCTATTCACCCTGGTTTGACAAAGATGTACCATGATATTAAGGAGATCTATTGGTGGCACGGGATGAAGAAGGACGTTGCTGAGTTTGTAGCACAGTGTCCTAACTGCCAACAGGTGAAGGTTGAGCACCAAAACCCTGTTGGGCTAGTCCAGGAGATAGCCATTCATTTGTGGAAGTGGGAAGCAATTAATATGGATTTTATTACAGTGTTACCTCGATCGCGTCGTAAGTTTGACTCTATTTGGGTAATTGTTGACAGACTAACAAAATTAGCCCACTTTTTACCAGTCAGGATTACTTTTACAGCCGAAGACTATGCGGGACTCTATATTAGAGAGATTGTTAGGCTACACGGTGTCCCAGTATATATTATCTCTGATAGAGGAGTACAATTTACCGCTAACTTCTGGAAGTCCTTCCAGAAAGGACTAGGGACACAGGTTAATCTCAGTACAGCCTTTCACCCTCAGACAGATGGCCAGGCTGAGCGCATAATTTTGACACTCGAGGATATGTTACGGGCGTGCACACAATACTTCAAGGGAAGTTGGGATGACCACTTGCCTCTTATTGAGTTCGCATACAATAATAGTTATCATTCTAGCATCGGGATAGCACCTTATGAGGCTTTGTATAGGCGAAAATGTAGATCCCCCATTGGATGGTTTGAGGTAGGTGAGTCAGGGTTAATTGGACCCGACTTAGTACAACAGACAGTGGAGCAGGTTAAGGTCATTCGAGAGAGGTTGCTAACAGCTCAAAGCCGACAGAAGTCATACTCAAATGTGCGACGAAGGGACTTAGAGTTTTGTGTCAATGACTGGGTATTCTTAAAAGTCTCGCCTATGAAGGGTGTTGTGAGATTCGGAAAGAAGGGCAAGCTTAGTCCAAGATTCATTGGGCCATACCGGATCCTTCGGAGGATAGGACAAGTGGCTTATGAGTTAGAGTTTCCATCGGGGTTAGAATCGGTTCATCCGGTGTTCCATATATCGATGCTACGGAGGTGCATAGGAGACCCTTCTACGGTTGTCCCTGTTGAGGATGTTCAGATCACAAAGGAGTTGTCCTATGAGGAAACTCCAGTTGCAATATTAGATCGACAGGTCCGAAGGTTGAGGACCAAAGATGTGGCTTCTGTTAAAGTACTGTGGAGAAACAAAAATAGGGAAGAGGTGACGTGGAAAGCTGAGGATGGAATGAGATCCAGATATCCTCAGTTGTTTTAGATCCCACAGTGGTAAAAATATTAATATTGATTAGCACGGTGAGGTAGGATATCCATCTAGTTTTTTTTTCTATTGTTGCTTATTATTGTTGTTGTTGTTGTATTTATTTTTTCTCGTACTATTATTGCAGAGCTATGGTGCTTAGCTACTTGTATCGTTCTGTGAGGTGCTTAGGTTGTAATCTTCTGCATTTCAGGTTCCTAGATATTAGAGGTATAGAGTACACTTTGCCAAATTTTGAAAACTACTAAGGACTTAACCGCGTGGCTTAGATTTTTTATTCGAGGACGAATGATTCTAAGGGGGAAAGAATGTAACACCTAAGGTGTTTACGGTTGTTCATTACTCCGCCTTGAAGGCTTAGGAGCTTAAATTTGAGGGTTTTACTATAGCATCACGCATGATTCGACAACATGATTTTAAATTAAAATAATATTTTTAGTATTGTCTTATAAAATATCTTAGATATTTATGAAAAAAAATTGTAGTTACGTTATATTGTGGTGTATTTATTATTTAAGGGATTCTATAATTTATTGATATTTTAGCGGGGATAGTAAATGAAGTTGTGTGGAAAATAAAATTATTATTATATGAGATAAGTTTTATTCAAAATGATTTTGTTTCCATTTTTTATTCATTAATTGTAGTATATACAAAAAAAATTATATTTAATTTACGATAAATAATGAGATATAGATACATTGTGATACCACAACCCCACTTCCACGTGGAAGTTGGTTATGGCAGCAACAATTCTCTATAGTGACACCTATGATTTTCTATATATTGACACACTTAATTGTATACAAATAATTACAAAATAAAGAAGAAGCATATCTATGTGTTTGACTTAGGCAATTCGTGGAGACACATTTTATTTTAGCATCTATGCTATCATATGAATAAGTTTACCGCTTCAACAATCAGTTCAACCATTTACTGGGAAAACAAAAACCACTACTCTTCTTTCAACTTTTGTTGAAGAGTTATTTTGGGAAATTCTATTTGAAGTCATATTCACTTACCAATAGAAAAGTGATTATCTGCAGGTTATTCCAAATTCGCATTTAAGGTATGTCAAGGCTATTTCCTTCTTACGGCATGTTTCCTTAAAGCTTAAGAGCAATGTAATTGGGTTGTTATTGTTGTTATACTTGTATTCGTTAGTGTTGATTGTTGGCTGCCTAAGTGGATAAAATCCTCCCTTGTCGGGATTCTGATTCAGTTAGTAGCGTCCCTATGTCGGACACGACTTAGAGGCTATTCGTATAAGTTGCTTATAGCTCAATTACTCGCTTTTAGCCTATTGGATTTTTATTGTTGCCCTTGGGGCTATTGTGGTTAGCTGCAGAAATGTGACTTATGCCTAGAAGGGTTATGTTCTGCCTTCAGGGCTATATTGACGCCTAATAAGGCTATGTGCTGCCTACAGGGCCATGTTGTTGCCCACGAGGGCTATGATGTTGTCTAAGAAGGCTATGTTACTGCCTAAGAGTGTTATGTGTTGCCTACGGGACTATGTTGATGCAAAAGAGGGCTATGTGAAGCCCATGGAGCTATGATGTTGCCTAAGAGAGCTATGCGCTGCCTACGGAGCTATGTCGTTGCCAAAAGAAAAGGGCTATGTGACTTCCTACAAAGACAAGGGGCTACTGATAGGGGTACGTAGGTTGAATTGGCACCTTCTGGGCTTATGGGGGCCTAGGTAGGTGATGTGTTGTTTGTACCTGCCGAGCTTATGGGGGATTGGTTAGGTTGTTAGTTGATAATTTATTTGTATATTCAGATTCAGTAGTGGGTTAGCATGCTTATCTAAATTTTGATTTCCTTACCTGATTGCTTTTGGTATACTATAATACTTGCTCATTTAGTCTATAGCCTGTCATACTCGGTACATTATTTCATACTGACGCCCCATTACCTGGGGGCGCTGCATTCATGCATGCAGGTCCCGACAGACGACCCAGTAGACCTCCTCAGTAGCAGGACTGACTTCTATCTGGTTGGCTAGCCCCTTTCCTCCGGAGCTGCCAGAGTTGAGAGGTTTGTTAGCTTTGGTCGTATATATTTTTATGGGTAGGCTGGGGTCCTGTACCGCCAATCTTTACCACTCTTAGAGGCTTGCAGACTAGTGTGTGGGGTGTATAGCTACGTTATGGCCATGCAGGCCCAGTTTTGTTGGTTTGCTAAAGCTTGTTAGATGTTTGATGTATTGTCTTGATATATACCTGCTTTCAGTTTTTGTATAGAGATCATGGTGGCCTCGACGGCCAAATCAAGACTTTTGTGCTAGTTGGCTATTTCTTTATATGAACTCTTGGGAGTAGCTGTTTCTTTTATAGAACTGTTGACAGGGGCCTTGCCGACCGAGGGCTTAATTTTAAGCCGGGATATACTTGTTTGTTTTCTTGATTGCGTGTGGCTGTCATGCGCTAGTGGCAAATGGTTCAGCAGGGTCAGCTCGGGCGTGAGTTTTGGCATTAAGAGCCAGTTGCGCCCCTTGAGTTTGGGGCGTGACAGGAGCGCCCCAAGGTGAGATACTTGGTCGAATGAAGCCTTTATCAAGAAGGTCTTTCCACTGCTCTTTTAACTATTTCAACTCAGCTAGAGCCATTATATATGACGGAATAGAGATAGGACGAGTGTCAGGAAGAATATCTATACCGAAGTCTATTTCTCTCTCAGGAGGGACTCCGAGAAGATGATCTAGAAAGACCTTTGGAAACTCACTCACAATTGGAACTGACTGAATAGGTGGTGTCTCAACACTAGAGTCATTAACTCGGACTAAGTGATAGATGCACCCCTTGAAAACTAACTGTCTCGCCTTAAGGTATGAAATAAAACGACCCTTAGGCACAACTGAACTACTCCTCCACACAATAACTGGCTCATTAGGAAACTGGAACTTAACTACTCGAGTTCTACAATCAACTGAGGCATAACAGGCATGAAAACAGTTCATACCTAGAATAACATCAAAATCTACCATGTCTAACTCGACTAAGTTAACCATGGTGTCCTTGTGATTGACAGAAATGACACAATCACGATAAACTCTCTCAGCTAGAATAGACTCACCAATAAGTGTGGAAACACTGAAGGGCTCCAGAAGTTGTTCGGGAATTATATCGAACCTCATAGCAACATAGGGAGTCACAAAAGATAGACTCGCACCAGGATCAAGTAAAGCATAAACATCAAAAGTAAAGACTTCCATCGTACCAGTGACAACATCTGGTGAATTCTCTTGCTCTTGACGACGGGTGATAACATACAGACAGTTTGCTCCTCCGCCTGTCCCTGAAGTAGCTCCTCTAGGTCAGGGCCGTCTTAACCCCTAGGCCACTAAAGTCATTTCTTGGGGCTCCATATATTTTGGGGCCCTCATTTTTTAAAACCAATTACTTATATATGTTATTTAAAAATATATATATATATGTTTGAGTGTTATGATTTATACTAAGGAAATTGCATATGAGATAAAAATAAACCTGAATTCGATAACAAATAATTTGATGAAATTATGGATAGCGAAATCACAAAGTCCCTTGAAGAATCTTTTAGAGTTGATTGCTTTATATATGTAGAGTAGATCAAACTATTTTTTCACTTCAAAATAGATTTGAACCAATTGAAGCATATGGAAATATTTTTAATTTCTTATTTAGTGGTAAAAAATTGAGATCACTAGATGATGAGAATTTTAAAAAATATTGTATTAACCTTGAACTTTCTTTAACATGTAATAGTTATTCTGATATTGATGGTTTAGATTTATTTTTTGAATTAAAAGTGCTAAGGAAAATAATACAAGTAAAAGATAATGATCTAATGAAAATACTCAAGCAAATAAAAAGACTTGATTCTTTTCTAAATACACATATTGCTTATAGAATAATGTTAACAGTTCCTGTAACCGTTGCCTCAGCCGAAAGAAGTTTTTTCAAAATTAAAATTGATTAAATCTTCTTTAATATCAACAATGTCTCAAGAGAGGTTGAATAAATTAGCTATATTACCATTTGAAAATGAATTATTAAAACAAATTGATTATAAAACAGTACCTAATGACTTCGCATCTAAAATAGCTAGAAAAGTAGATTTTAAATGAAAGTATATATGATGAAAAAAACAAAATATTAGGACCCCTCTCTTAAGTTTCGCTTTAGGCCCCCAATGTTGTTGAGTCGGACCTGCTCTAGGTGCAGCTCTGTCTGGCGGAGCCGCTGAAGAAGATTGGGCTCTATTGCCCCCATTACCATTACCCTGCCTGTTCTTAGGGCACTCTCTCATGAAGTGACCTATCTTACCACACTTGAAACAACCAGTGGAACCATCACGACACGCTTTTGGGTGGTTCCTACCACACTTAGTACATGTAGTAGTCCAATTACCTCTTTCTGCCACACTACCTTCAGACTATACAGGTCAAGCTTTGAAGTTCTGAGAATTTTGATTCTCGAACTCACTTTTTTTCTTTGGTGCAGGTGCACTTGCAGACGATGGAGCAGGTCCAGTTGGCTTGTGTTGAAAATATGATCGGTTCGCATTACTCTTCTACTGCCCAGACTCATTTCATGTTGTCTTAACCTTCTTGTTCCAAAACTCTTCTCTATCTCTCAGCTTATCCTCATCAACATGTTTCACATGAATCATCAGCCTTGCTATGTCCATGTCTCCTATCAGCATAGCTACCTTGCCCTTCTTGCTTGACAAGCGAGACAACCCAGACACAAACAAGCTTATCCTGCTCCTCATATCAGCAACCATCTCCGAAGCATAACAGGACAATTGAGTGAACTTTAGGCTATACTCATGCACACTCATGGATTACTGCTTAAGAGTGAGGAATTCCCTTACCTTTTCCTCTCTCAATTCACGGGGAAAGAACCTCTCTATCTCTTTGAACACAACCCAACTCACAATTGGTGCACCCTCAGCTCTACTCTTCTTCCATTGGTCGTACCATACTCTAGCAGCACCCTTCAGTTGGTATGCAGCTAGTTCCACAAGTTCAGCATCTGCAACATGCATCACCTCAAACACTTTCTATAACTCTTCCATAAAGTTTTTTGGATCCTCAGTGACACTTGAACCGGTGAAGTTTGGAGGATTCATCCTTAAGAACTCACGGATACTGGATGTATCAGCCACATCATGTCGAACCGCTCTTTGTTGACCAACTTGATTTGCCACAACTTGACTCAACATCTGGATAGCATCCCGAAACTCAACATTAGTGACCTTTCCTTGAGGTTGCACTTCAATGCATTGGGAACCCCTTGATCCTGGGAATCAACATTCCTCCTAGAAAGATAACCTCAGACAGCTCTTCGTGGAGGTATGATCTGAAAGATACGCGCAAGCACGAATTAGAAAGAAACTCTATAGATTTGAACTCTATCACACGAAAAGAATGTGAAAGAAGTGAGATAGTTCCTAAATGTCGTAGCCTCCTAATTATAGATGTGGCGCGCTTCACACCGATAACTAGGACTATACAAATATGACTTCAAAGACACCCTAGGACTCTTGAACTTTATGCTCTGATACCAAGTTTGTCACGCCCTGAGCCTACACCCTAGACATGGCCGGCACTCGAGAACCATTGTTGGCCCCAAGCGAACCCTTGGACTTGCTCAACTCTTAGCGGGAGACTTACTTAACATAAGATAAACTCAAATATAAAACTTTAACTCAAAAGTCTCAAATACTTAACTCAGAATATTTAAAAACATTCAACTGGCCAAAAGAGGCAACTAAAGTCTAGAACATTAACTATAGAAAATGAAACAAACTTCTCAACTACTACTGTCTATCTATCTATGAAGCCTCTAATACTATGAGGGATGTCAGGACAAGACCCCCGATCATCCTAACAAAACTGAAATAGATGAAAATAAATAAGGGATCCTCCAGAAGTAAAGAGGCTCACTAAAGCTAACTCGAACTGCTACGATATCAACGAAGCGCCTATTGATGACCTTGATCTCATGTATCTACATCATGAAATGATGCAGGCCAAATGACTTCAGTACATTGAATGTACGAGCATGTAAGGGGAATACTGAACATAACATAATAGCTTGAACTTGGAAAGAAGGAAACATACTCACCTCAACTCTACTCAACTCAACCTCAACTCATGGATATTTAACTCAAAGCAGTATAAAAACAATAATAAAGATGCAGTTTATATAAAGCATTTAAAACAGTACATAACAACTCAATGTATTCAAAAATACAATAATAACTCAGTTTATATGTAAAAATACAAAATAACTATTTTTAGGAGATTCTCTAACCGACAACCATCACTATGAGCTATGTGATGATACACCATCTCACCCACGCTGCCAGAACTGTCCTATACCTTGCTGGGGTATAGAACTCCTCAACTAAGTGGATCTACTAAGCTATGCTTAAAAAGCAATAAGGAATCATCTAAAAAGTATGACCCTTTCTACCCATGTTGGCTACATGGTTTATGAGGACTTTGAGTTGTATGAATTCGTCCCCATATCATTGCTTAATACTACTCCCAAAAATATACTTAGCTCATATGCTTAAAAACATTTCCTCATCCTCAAGATTTGAGATTATTACTCAAAAGGTTCTCTTAAAAGAGATTATACTCAAAAACTCCTCATGAACTCATTTGAAAATTGATGTTTCCCCTCATTTTAAATGTAAAAACATTTACTCTTGGGAATACTTAGTTCACATATATTTATTTTGAACAATGAAACTCAACTCTCCTCATCCTCATACTCAAATACTCAAAGTCTTAAAACAAGTTTTAAAAGATTGTAAAAGACTTCTCAAAATGAATCGAAAGAACTCTCAAGACTTTACTCTTAATTCTACGTTGAATTTGAATTATGAATTCAAAGGTTATGATTCATGTTATGAAGGATCTCTCGATGTTTAAATGTAGTTTAGAGTAGTTAGAATCAGAAAGGAGTAAAGGTACACCTTAAAGGAACTCAAACGGAGCAAATGACTGAAAAGAGGACGGGGCAGGTGACCCTGGCGCACTGAGTGGCGCGGGGCGCCATCCCTCAAACTTCAGAGCCTCTTTTCTGGCGCACTGCTGGCGCGGCGCGCCAGTTTCTACCTAGAATTTTCTGACGAATTTTATTTCTCGTTTATAGATACTAATTCATCTAGAATCGATTGTTTTCCTCAAATTTTCCTTAGATTCAATTACCCAATACAAGTACACGACAATCTACTAAAAACAACCCTCAAACTCATTACGTTTATCTCAAGAACTAATCAAACCCATCCTAATTCAAGAACGAAAGCAACACTTCAAGAACACTCATCAAGAACTTAAATTTCTAAATATTTAAGGATAGATTCGCAAAAGAAACTCATGATTGGTGTGTGGTTGAACGAACCCAACACTATGAAAACTTACATACCTTAATTTGGCGTAATCCCTCGACAAATCTCCCGAATCTTGACGAACGACTTAAACCTTTCCTCTTTTTTCCTCTTTTTGAACTCCTCTCAAAACCCTAAGCGTATTTGGGATTATGAAAACTGACCCAAATCAGATTTGACCCCAAAATATTACTAAAAACATTTTAAGTTGATAGGGTAGGGAAAATACCAAAATACCCCTCATTAGTCCGGGTAACTTTTCTTAACTAGACAGGCTGACTTCAAATGAGCATATATCCCTCATCTGATCTCAAAATTTAACAAACTCAGTGGCGTTGGAAAGAGGATTCCAAGACCTTTCATTTGATATTTTATGGGCCACCTAAATCATCTTGTACTGAAAGTTATGGCCGTTTGAAGTTGACTCAAAACTCACAACTCAAGCATAACTTGCAAAATTTTAAATTTGGCTATTTCCCAATTAGTCATTTCTAAGTTTAGCTCTTTATAATACCGAGGTGTTACAGTCACGCAAGGTCTTTATCCGATATTGGTTGAGCTAAAGGAAGCGGTGCTTAAAAAGTCTGTTGAGGCTTTCTCCCAAGGGAGAGATGGTGTTCTTCAATATCAAGATCTTTTGTGTGTTCCCAATGTTGATGACTTGAGAGAGAAAATTTTATCAGAAGCCCATAGTTATCGATATTCCATTTACGTGGGAGGCACCAAGATGTACCATGACTTGAAGGAGATCTATTAGTAGAATGAGATAAAGAAGGATATTGCGGAATTTGTGGCTAAGTGTCCTAATTGCCAATAAGTAAAAGTTGAGCATCAAAAGCCTGGAGGTTTGTCCCAATATATTAGTATTCCTACTTGGAAGTGGGAAGACTTGAATATGAACTTTATTGTTGGTTTACCCCACACTCGGCGGCAGCATGACTTGATTTGGGTTATAGTAGATCGTATAACGAAGTCGGCTCATTTCATTCCCGTCAAGGTTTCTTATTCGGCGGAAGATTATGCTAAGTTGTATCTAAGGAAAATGGTTTGGTTTTATGGAGTGCCCCTATCCATTATCTTCAATCGTGGTGCCCAATTTACTTCTTAATTTTGGAAATCTTTTCAAAAAGGCCTTGGTACTCATGTCAAGCTTAGTACGGTCTTTCACCCTCAAACCGATGGGCAAGCGGAGCGTACTATCCAAACTTTGAAAGATATGTCGAGAGCTTGTGTGATTGACTTCAAGGGTAATTAGGATGATTATTTGACTTTGATTGAGTTTGCTTATAACAATAGCTATCGTTCAAGCATTGGTATGACTCCATTTGAGGTTCTTTATGGTATGAGGTGTTGATATCCTATAGGGTGGTTTGAAGTCGGTGAGATTGCTTTGATAGGTCTCGAGTTGGTACATGAGGCTATAGAAAAAATTTGGCTTATTAGGGAAAAATGAAAATGGCTCAAAGTTAAAAAAGTTCTATGCTGATGTTAGAAGGAGAGATCTAGAATTTGATATTGATGATTGAGTCTACTTGAAAAATTTCACCCATGAAATATGTGATGAGATTTGGTGCATCGAAGTTTTCATACCTTATGCTGATACATATATTTTATTTTTAAAATAAAAGTTCGGTTCTTTGGTGCATCGAAGTTTTGATACCCTTACACCGAACACCGAATCAAATTTTTGAAAAAACAACATCGACGCCAAATCAAAAAACCGAAGAACCGAATTAGTTCAGTTTGATTTAGTTTTTTTATATTTATGCCCACCCCCAATCCAAACCAAACTGAAATAAATTTTATTCTGTTAGGTTTCTACAATTTTGATTTGATTTATTTTGATTTGTGAGATTATATTGCGCATGTTATTATTGTTGAACAAATTCACCTCTTTAATATGAAGTTTCAAATAAAAGTTTCTAATTTTTATCATTTCGAAAAATATAATACAATCATAATACTACTACTATTAGTAACACATCTTCAACTACAACGAAAAGAAATAAAAAGTTAAAATATATGGCCATAGAACCATATGGGCCATATGACAAATTGACAGTGGTCACCGTTCACTGCTGCCTCGTGAGAGAGTGACTTGCAAGAGAGGATTGTCATCTATCGAGACTCAAGAGCAAAGGAAGGAGAATAGAGAGTGAGTTTGTGTATGTCGATGATGGACTGTAGACGAGTAAGGACTCACGATAAGAGGTGCATGAGAGTCTGGTGATTTCAATTTTAGTTTTGGGAATTTAGACATCACAATTCAAAAATTGAATTATGATTTGGCCATTTGGGATTTGGGTCTGGGTATAATATAAATTGGCTCAATTAATTTAAATTTAGTTTTTCGGTTTAGCCAAAATAATTTAGTTAAAAACCAAAAACCAAAAATCAAATCGAAAAATTGAAATTCTAGAATTCAAAACTGAATCTGAGTGATAAAATCAAAAACTTGAAACCGAAATTAAAATTAAAAAGTTTAGCCGAGTCTTAAAATAAAGATCAGTCATGCATCAGCACGATCCTATTTATTGTTTTTGCGATTTTGGGAGTTAGGGAGCTCCAATTTGGGTGATTTTAAGTTATAGATGTTTGTATCAATCGTGTCTACGTATTGGAGTATTTGGAAGAGGGTGGGGAGCATTTTTTTTAGATAATTCTTGTCCCGAAGGGGATGCCATGTCTCTTTAAAGTTGATTTATTATACATGTTGTCATTTGGGTCATTTTGGGTATCAAAATGTGTCTCATTTTGGGATACAAGCTCAGTAAGTCATTTGAGACCTTTTGACGAAGTCAATTTTAGAATTTCCAGTGCAGGTCTCATATTCCCCTTCTGAAAGATCAAGATCAAGAACGATCAAGATCAAGACCACCAGATTCAAGATCAAGCTCGAATCCCTTGAATTCAACTAGAAGTCCAGATCAAGATAAAGTTCAAGTTCATCGAAGATTCAAGAACAAGCTCCAAATCTCTTGAATCCAAGATCAAGTTCAAGATAAAGTTCAAATCAAGATCAAGATAAAGTTCAAGTTCAAGATCAAGATAAAGTCCAAGTTCAAGATCAAGATCAAGTTCAAGTTCAAGACAAATTCAAGATCAAGCTCAAGAGCCCTTGAATTATATCTGAAAAGGTGAATTCAGAGGAATCATAGAGATTGTAACACTCGCACTCTAAATCAATAAAACGATTGTTGCATAATTTTTTGTTCTTGATTATTGTTTTCTCTACGCGAATTCAATAAATTTATGTTTCTTCAAATTTTATTTATGGTTGATTTATTTTCCATATGTTTAAAATTTGTTGCAAACAAATTGGCACGCCCAGTGGGACCAAATTTGTCCTTCATCTCTTCTCTCACAAATCAAATTTGAAAATCTGAAGCTGCAAAGATGGAAGAATGAGTATTTCAAGTCTCGTCTTTGAGTTTCATCGAGTCTACACTCCGACAAGCCTTGAAGCAGGGGGCATTTGTAGACATTGAAATTTTGTGGGACTCTACAAGACGTGTTCAATTCGAATTGGGACTTTAGAAGGTGTGTTCAATTTCAATTAGATTTTTTGAAGGCTACTCAACCCTAAACTCTAGTCCATGCCTATATAAAGGGTACTAAATTCTCTTAAAAGACATCTCGATATATTCCACAAAAGTCATGAAATATCCATATAGAGGTCAAATCCAAATCATCCTAGTTGAGAAATACGCCACTAACGACCCTCGAATCATGGATAAATCTTATGAGAAGAGAATCAAGGGATCAACAGAATTGTACCCGCAATCTTGATAAATAAAATTATGATTCTTCATATTTTTTGTGATTGTAATTTATTTTCTATCACTTTAAAATTTGTTGCAAACATATATATTGATACTTCTACTAAAGCTTTTCATAGATTGTTACTCCAAATTTATAAGGATCCCAAAAGTATTGATTTACATATATATGACATAATATATATTCACAATCAAAATTAGATTTTTAGCTAATGGGCTTGGTGTCTGCCTTAATTTTTATGTTTTATTTACTCTAGTAGTTGCCTTTTCAACTACTTTGTTTTGTGTTACAAGAGGCGAGACTCTTTTGGAACAACCTCTCTATTCCATGAGGTAAGGATAAAGTTTGTCTATACTCTACCCTCCTTAGACCCACCCTGCGTATATTGTTGTTCATTTTACACTTCTAACATTATTTAAAAAATACGAGTTGTTAGTATGTCTTGCCTATTTTGATGTATGCCAACAATAATAACTCAATGGAATTGCTACTTTTGTATTGTAAATATTCAAGTTGTTCGATTTAACAACTCGATTAACTCTTATCTATTAAAAAAACTATTATGAATATTGAATATCCAACATGTCATGTAAAAATTCTACATTGGTGTAGATGCGTCACTTGCAACTGTAGTTGCTGAAGGTACGATCTAAAATCCCTTCAAGGATCTAATTAAAAAATCATTTAAATTGATTTAGTGACTTTTTAGGTGAAATATCACTAGTTGAGTGATTATCTAGGAGAACAATCCTTAGTTGAGTGATTTTTGAGTTACAAAACAAAGCTGAGTGACTTTTTAAGAAAACTATGCATAGTTGAGTGATTTTCTAAGAGAACTATTCATAGTTGAGTGACGTTATCTCTATTTTCACTTAATCTTCAACCTCAATTCAAAATGAAATGTGAAACTCACATAGGGTTGGGGTTGTTTTTCTCAGATATGTTAGTGAATGTGTTTCATTACATTTGATTATGGGCAAGAGAGATGACACAAATTTGCCACCATAGAAAGATCATGTATTTACATTTTACAAGATTAGGAGTGATAGGAATGCTATATCTCTTGAGGTTTAGAAATTTTTGTGAGTTCCTCAGAATAATATTCAAGTGTGACTCGTATATCTTGAGGTTAGAGAATTTTACGTTACTATGTCCATTATTTTCCATGCGTGTTTGAATTTGTGTAGAAAAAATTGTCACTAGAGGAATAAACTTGTATTACAAGGATTCATTAACGATAAATCTTTCAATTCAAACAAGGGTGGTGGGTCGAAATAAATTTCAACGTAATAAATATTGTGAAAACAAAAGTTCTAAGTATGCCAGAATTTTTTTATGGGACTTTATATGTCTGATGAAGTCGCGTATATATTCTTTATATTCAGGAAAATAGATTTTTTTGCTAACATTACATCTGCTGCTATTAGGATCTACATTTAAGTGTTTAGAAAATATTCTTCTTTTCTCTTTCTTTTGCTCTATTTTTATATGGTTTGAGGTCAAGTATAGGATATAATAATTCCAAGGATAAAATGTAAGACTATATATTTTATCATGTGTTTGGTTGGAGGTATTAGACAGTCATGAGATTACTTATCCCACCATTTATAACTCAGTGACGACATAAGTCATCCATATACATGATGAAATAACTTATATATATAAAATAACTTATCCCAAAATAACTTATTTCAGGATAATTAATCCCGAGATAACTTGTTCCCAATCAAACGATCCCTTAAGGTTTCTTTCGATAAACTCATTTTATGAAATATGTTTATGTTGGATTTTTGGAGTTTGTCTTTAAGGTATCATTATAACCGTCGAAAATCACTTCTGATAAAATTGTTTGGAGAGACAATTCACAGTTTCAAATAGCTACTAGCAATTACATTTTATATAACTTTCTTTTTACGAAATTAATTAGTTAGACTCATTTTTATTTTAATTATGCTTGCATGAAGCATGAGTAAATTTACTAGTCTTTTTGACAAGAAAATTACACTATTAGTTCATTTTTAAAAATATTTATTTATCTTAATATATTCACATATTATATTATTAATAATTAAATAAAAATAACAAAAAAGTATTATATGATAACTTTGACTCTAAATTAATTATAGTGGTTTGTTTAGGATTCTTATTTGATTGCCAAAAAAAGGATTTTTCACCGCTTTCTCTTGTCGTCATTATTTTCACCTTGTTCTCCATCAATACCATTGAAACAATTTGGTGCTTTCATTGCTTCAGACCGTGTTTTCTCTTCTTAGTTCATTCAATCAACAACACAAAAATTAATTGAAAACAAACTTTGATTCATATACCATCATATGTACTCCAATTTATTTAAATAATATTCAGAGTCGATAATATCAAAAATATTTGAACGTTATTTCAAAAAATAAATCCTAAATCTGTAAAACGTGTTTTAAAAAATAAAAATAAAAAGAGAAGCTATAAAAATCAGTAATCTTTAAATGTGAAAATATTATAATTAAATTAAAAGAAATAAGTATTTCTAAAAATGAACTGATAGTGTAATTTTCTTGTCCATCGTAAGTGGATAGTAGTTCATCTCTTTTTATAAATGAAAATGAATTAACGTGTTTGAGTGTTTAAGATAGGTGACTTAACTTTTTTTATTATAAATAATATATGTGGCAAATTAAGGTTTGAGTTGTTTGTTTGAGGTATATTGGAAAAAAAAAAATTAAATATATTTTTAGATAAAAAATGAACTAAGGATATTTATAAATCATTTTCAATACTATTTTTGACCCTTTTCTCAAATTAAATTAAATAATACATGACCTCTCAGATTTTGCTTGAAATATACCATTTGAGAAAAGGCCCAAAATAGTCCCTCATCTTTGAGTTAAGACTCAAAGTCATCCTTGAGTTTTCACATGAAACATTAATAGTTCCTCATGTTTGTAATATAGGTACACTTTTGGTCGTCCTCCTGAATTTTGCCTATTTTTTAACATTGTTTTTATTTATAATTTATGTATAGAATGTTTAATCGTCATTTTATATATTTAGTAGAAATAATAACTCCATGTGAGAGAATGTGAGAAGAAAAACACCTTGTTTTGTTTAGTAGAAATCGTATTGCAGGTAAAGTCGAGAGGTTCATCACGATGATTTCACGTGTAATAGTACAATTTTTTCTTGTAATGTCATATGTCAAGATGTTCTCAGTATAGCTACAGTAATATTTCTACCGAATAGAACAATGTGTTTTTCTTCTCACATTCTCTCACATAGAATTATTATTTCTACTAAAATATATAAAAAGATGATTGGACATTCTTTACATAGAATTGTGGACAAAATTAATGTTAGAAAATAGGCAAAAGTTTAGGAGAAGACCAAAAGTGCACCAATATTACAAATATGAGGGACTATTAGTGCTCCATGTGAAAACTCATGGATTACTTCGAGTATTAACCCAAATATGAGGACTATTTCCTTGATATAAATTGGGAAAATTGATTTCCTTAAATTTTTCCCCTTCTCGTTTCTTCCTGGAGTTTCCCTGGATATCCAAATTGTCAAGCACAACATTCAAAACCAAGAAAAATGACTTCAGGTGAGCTATGAAATTCTTCAAAATGTTAAATTTTTCTTCATTTCATAATTGTTTTCCTCTATTCTGTTCTAGAATTGGTATTTACCATCTGGGTATTTGTAAATTCAAATTCTTTGGTTGGAATCTTTCTTGGGTTTTGGGTTATGAAAATGGTTGTATATGATTGAGAAGGAGTTGTATTGTAAGAAAGTTCCAATTTTTGGTTGGATTTTACTGGGATTTCATTAATTTCTGGGAGAAGTTAAAAAAAATTAAATCTTTGTTTTAATATATGTTTTTTCTAGTGTTTGTTGCTTATTTTTATGTTCTTTTCAGCTTGTGTTGCATCATATAGTGTATTGTTTTGTGTTCAATGGAGCTGATATAGAGCATGGTAGACAGGATTCAGATCCCAAATAACACTAGGTGATTAGTAGGTACCAGTGGATTAGTTGAGGTGCGAAGGGTCCCAGATACTATTTTTCAAGAAAGAAAAGGGAAGAAAAAAAAAGAGAATTGGATTCTGTTCATATCCAAATCTTTTGTAAGTAAAGAGCAGACTCGTGTATATTTTTGCTAGTCTGCAGTTTGATGAATCTTTCTGTTCTCTAGTCATTGCTAATTTGAGAAGCTGAAATTACTGATTCAAGATTGATTTTATGTGACTACCGAATCTTGCAATAATTTTCATTTACTGTTGGTTTGTTTACTTGATCTTAGTATCTTTTAAATTCATTGAGTAATGGAAGTATTTATTTCCAAATAATGAATATGTATATTTATATAGCTTTTTAGTCAATTTCTGTGTTTTTTGTCTCAGTTTACTTGTTTTATGAGTAAATCTGAGTAGTCTCGTCATCTGGGCATTGATCAGCTTTCGGAAATTTGTTCCTTGAGTTAATTACAGAACTATAAATTTTCCCTTTTTTGGTGTTGTCATGTTCTTCTTGTTCTGTAATTTTCAGTACTTGTTGATGATGGCTCATATCTTGCAGATTACACAGTGGAACTTGCTGTGGAACTCGAAACTGCTGCACGGTTGAGAGCTTCTCAATTCATTTTTCCTCAAAGGCCATGGCTTGGTATTTTCCTAGCACTTTGTCATTGCTTACTTAAATTACCTTGCTCCTAGCAATTTGCTAGCTGCATAAAATATTCATCATTTCTTGGATTCTTTTTATTGACATTTGATTTTGATGATGAATTTGTGTAGAACAGACTAATGTCAACTCACCTGCCTATTTTCTTTCAGATTTGTATGGGATTAATGTTAGACCTGTTGCTCCTTTTGGAAGTGCTAGTAGCAAGCAGTTTGTTGATCCTGCATTGATACACCGAGTGCTACCTGATGAACTGCTTTTTGAGGTATGCCTTTGTGGATTTCAATTAATTTCCTCTGTAATTTTCTTATCGACATGTAAATATGTGGCAAGTGCTGGAAATGCTTGTTTACGCTAGGAAGCTGAAGCATATTGATAAGACTTACAACAGAGCTGATTTTGCTAAACTAATTAATAGGTATCCGAAGTATGAACAATGTTTTTCTATAAATCAAAAGAAAAAATTAACCAGAAAGTAAGGTATTTGTGGCTGTTTTGGGTTTACATGTACATTTATGGTGAGGCGATATCTAGCTATCCCCCTATGAACAACTTTTATTTCATGCACATGCAAAAAGTTAGTGGATTCTACGTGGAGACAAGCGTTGCTATTTTATCATCTGCCTTGAGCCTTTTTCCCCTTCAATTCTTCTGAGGAGCATCCTTGGTAGCAAAGTTGGAAGTCATCTCTGTCTTCTTCAGAGACGAGGAATGTTGGATTCTATGGTCTCATTATAGTAATCAAGTCGAGCTTTGCAGCCAAGCATAAATGTGACTGTTCCCTTTGATTCTTTCTCTGGATGGTTAGCTGGTTTTCACTGATAATTTATTGGATTAGTCTTTAACCCACTCCCACCCCCTCTCTCTCCAAAGTTCTTGTTGTTTCCTTCCAAGATTGAGGTTGCATATCTAGAGAACTGAAGGCAATCGAATATAAAGTCTTGATGTCTGCTTGAGAAAAATTATGCTGTTTCTAGATTGAAATTTAGCTTTTGCAGCCTTCCCTTCTAATCTTTATAGCTAAGGCGAGGAAACCGGAAACTTACTATCATTTCATGATTAATGTTGTGCAGATCTTGTCAAAAACGACCCCATATACCTTGGGTAGGGCAGCTTGTGTTTGTCGAAAGTGGAGGTATACAATTCGGAACCCTGTATTTTGGCGCAATGCATGCCTAAAGGCTTGGCAGGTACCAGGGACACTGGTTCTGGTTGTTCTATTGCGACTAGTGAGCTTAGTAAGTAACATTAACCATTGTGCCTCATTTTTGAAGGTTTCTGGATTGGTAGAAAACTATAAGGTCCTTCAGTTGAAGTATGATGGTTCATGGAGAAAAATGTGGCTTTTAAGACCAAGGATTCGTACGGATGGTAAGATATAGTTTTTGATGAAGATGGTAAAATATTGTTGCACAATTACTTTGAAATATACTATAGTTACACCTGTTTCTATGACAAGAAGTTCCTTATTATTTACCAAAAAATAAAAAGTTCCTTATTAATTGTAAAATTCTTTAGGTAAGTTATTATATTGGGAGAGAGAGAAGGCAGAAGCATGAGGGCATGTATAGGGATTGTTGGCTACTTCCTCTCGTTCGACATTGCAATGTTATGGATTCTAATTCTTTGTTTTGGTGACAAATGAAATGGACACTTTTCTCAAGACACTAGTGTGCCAATACTTCTAACTTCCATTTGTTACTTTTTGAATAGATAGGCGACCACGTATTGTAAATTCTCGGATTTTCGTTATTACAATGCCAGATTTTGATTATCCTCTAATCAATTCTGTTATTTGGTCATTGGTCGCTGGATTAATATGACTCTTTTCTGTATTCAGGAAGAACCTCTAAGTTCTCAAGTTTTATGCCCTAATTGGTGCATCTGGAAAAAACAGTATTTGTTGATATTCACTTTGACATAGCTTTTCTAGTAAAGAATAATGGTAAGAGTTGATAGCTGTTGAACAAGCGAAAACAAGAGTTAAAAGTTCCTGATATTCACCATTGTGGAAATTTTGGTTGCTCCTAGTAGTATCATTAGAATTTTACTATTGAGCATTCAATATTTTGAAAGCTGGCGATATAAAGTTTTTCACGAAGTGTCTTAAAGCTGGGTATAGTGTATTTGGTAGGGATGTATGATTGTATGTTCCAAAATAAATTTCTCTATGGACCACATACCAAGGTATTTGTCTTGCATTTACTTATGCCATCTGAGCAGGAGAACTAATTTTTTTCCTATCTGGATGTTTTTGCCGTAGCCTGTAAAAAAATTGGTTTATTTGCATCTATAAGTCTAAGTTGAAATATTTGAAGGTAGTAAGAAGTCTTAATTTAATTTTTTCTGCAGGTATTTATGTCAGTCGAAACACATATATTCGTGCAGGAGTAGCTGAGTGGAAGATCACTAATCCAGTTCATCTTGTATGTGTATTCTTATTCTCCACATAGTTAAAATTGTGACACAGTTCTTGGATTGCATGTTTGGAGATGAGCTGTGCTGGAAAATGCTGCATAGTGCTTGTAGGAGAAGGCAAATTATGCAATATGCTAATTCATCTTTTGCCTTGTAAATTTCATGACGGAAGATAGTTCAGAAAAAATGACAAATTAGACAAATGTGACTTCCTCTTTTCCTTAGGATAAGAGGTAACTTGTTCAACAGTGCTAGAGCTTTGTAAATTATAGTTTCCGTATTTATCGTGGAGGTTGATGATCGGTTGGACCATTGTTATACCCCCATCCCCAAAAGAAATAGAGAGAAAAAGGAAAGATCCTTTAGTATGGTTTGGATATGTACATGCGAGATGTTATCCTTGAGGGAATCAATTTCTAATCATTGGTTGTTGTAAATTATTGAAGATATTCTAATCAGGAAAAATATTTTACACCAACTGCAAAGAAGGAGCATGCATCTTTTAATGACACAGATCATTTTCCTGTACAACTACTCTTTTCTTTCTTTAGATCACATTTTTGAGGGGGGGGGGGGGGGGGGTATA
>JAJONR010008580.1:0-20246 GCA_029582245.1 Solanum etuberosum | reverse complement strand
CTCGTACATTCCACGTACTGAGCCATTTGGCCTGCATCGTTTCATGATGCAGATACAGGTATTCAAGGTCATCAACAGGAGCTTCATTGATACCACATAGAGTTCGAGTTAGCTATGGTGAGCCTCCTTGCTTCCGGAGGGTTCCACTTTTACTTTCAGTTATATCAGTTGTTAGTTAGTCGTGGGTCTTCTCCCGACTTCCATCTTTGTCATTTAGAGGCTTCATAGATAGACAGTAGAGTTTCAGAAGTCTGTTCATTTATTTTGTTAAATGTTTTAAAGACTTAAGTTGCCTATTTTATGGCGAGTTAAATATATTCTTTTTATTCAATTTTTAAGCTTTTGTATGCTTGAGTTAGTCTTCCGCTTGTAGTCAGCCAGGATGAGGGTTAGCTTGGGGACCAGCAATGGTTCTCGAGTGCCTGCCACGTCTAGGGTGTAGGCTCGGGTCGTGACAGGTATACTATTAATTTTTATGCGGACCTCTGAAAAAAGTGTGTAACCCGAAATATTGAAGAAATTTCAATATAAATAAAGATTTGATAATCTAATTAAATAATGATAGTAATAGTATCTACTCGAACATTAGATTAGAGGTGTGTTGAATCAAGCACAAATTGTAAACACTTTTATTATCGTCACGATCCAAACCGTTGTGATTGACACCCACACTACTTCACTGATGGGCGAACCAATAATTGTCAACCTAAATTGTGCATTCCTCTAACAGTTCTAGTCAAAAAGCGAATCAAAACATGTAGGCGGTCCTCATACCAAAACATCTAACTAACAAGTCTAGGAAATAGTAAGGTATAATATATCAACATGACTTTTAACTTGACACCAACTCGCAACTATGACCTTTAACTTTGGACGTGCACAAGTAAGCACTTAAACTTGTATAAAATTGAACAAATAGACACACTCGTCCTACATGACACCCTATATAGCAATTTTACATCCTACGTGGCATCCTACTTGTATTATGCCATATAGGACACGTGTGTCTACTTGTTCAATTTTATATAAGTTTAAGTGCCTACTTGTGCACACTCAAAGTTGGAGGGTATAGTTGTCCGCTGAAGTCAAGTTAAGGGTCATGTTTATGTATTATGCCAAATAGTAATAACTAATAATTAAGAAGTATCAATGTTTGGAAAGAAAGATATCAGAAAATTAGAAGATCTGTTGATAATGCTCAACTACACATTATACAATTCAACACATCATACAATTCAACATGGAGGCGATCGTTCGCAATATATAACCCAACGTATGAAGTCGGGATGAATCCCACAAGGAACATAAGCTTATATTTTCGTATCATAATATTATATTTGCGTCTTTATGAAACTAATGCCTTGCTCGACTTAAATTCAATTCTAAGAATAAAAATTAAAGATCAATTCGATAAAAAATTGAAGGTCATACCTCAAAAGGCCGGCCCAAATGCTTTACAAGTGTTAACTCAAGCCCAAAGCTACACCGAGACTGACAAAACGGCCCAATTGCATTATATCCCACAAACTTCTTATATCTTTTACTAGGCATAATACATAAACATGACCCTTCACTTGGCGTCAACTGACAATTATGACCTTTAACTTTGGGTGTGCACAAGTAGACACTTAAACTTGTATAAAATTGAACAAATAAACACATTCGTCCTATATGGCACCCTACGAGGCAATTTTGTGTCCAACGTGGCGTCCTACGTGTATTATGCCATGTAGGACATGTGTGTCTACTTGTTCAATATTATACAAGTTTAAGTGTCTATTTGTGCACACTCAAAGTTGGAGGGCATACTTGTCCGCTGAAGCCAAGTTAAGGATCATGTTTATGTATTATGCCTTTCTCAAATGTGCAAAATCACTTTTTTCGTGATGAATTTTTTTCCTCATTTCACAAACCCCTACTATTTTTAGAATTTAAATATGAGTTTTCATAAAAGTAATATTACATTAGTCATGGAGAATATTAGGTAATAAAATTTATACCTTTTTCCCGCTTGAATTTTTTATTCAACTTCTATAGTCAAGTAAAATTATAAAGGAACTAATTCTTACTTCCAAAAATCAATCCTAAATTAGAGCACTAGAGACGTAAGGAAGTTGAAAGATAATTGTCCTGAGCAATGAACTTGGTCCTTAAGCACTAAGTTGAAGAGATGTTCTTTAAGAATACATACTTGAGAATGTTTTTCTAAAAATACATGTGGTTATGGTCAGCTTCTTAAAAGGTTGCAATGTGTGAAAGGTTAGTCCATGTAGCAACTTAAGTAAGCTTACAAATGATGGCTAGTTAAGCAAACCTAGTTATATTATACATTCTAGAAAAGGCTAAAGTTGCTAAGGCTTGTAGATTCAGAAAGCTTACAAACCTTGTTGAAATCGAAGATAAACTATTGGAAGTTTACAAACTTTATTTAGTGAGGCTTAGTCAGATAAATAGGAAGATGTAAGTGTTGACCAACAACAAGATGATTTTTAGTGGGATGATTGTCAACATAGGAGTTGTGATTTAGGGGGAAGATTCATATCAAGAGCATATGAAGATTAAACTACATCAGTGCACATATGAAGCTTCTATGAATTTTTCATTATCAAAAAGGAGGATTATGTTGAGACACTCTGGTCTCTGAATCTACATTCAAGATTATGTAGTGTTTTGATGATTGACAAACATCATAAAAGCAACAATATATATGTAGAAGAAAAATTGAAAAACAAAGAATGAAGTGCAAGAACTAATTCCTCATTAGATTTGTAAGAAGTGAGTGAAGAAGTTAGCAACACTACTACGGGAGTTGATCAAAGAACATGTTCCTCTGAAAGAACTAGAGACTTCTCAAAAGAAGTTGTTTCAATTATGCACCAAAAAACCTTGAGAGAATTGAAATTAATCTTAATTTAGTTATACAAAAAAGAAAAGTGGAAATCAAGACAAGAAAAATTAATCATGCACATGGAATTAGCTTGGAAATGGGATAAAGAAGCTTGACGTGTTAAGAAGATCCAAACCAAGTAAACTAATTGAATTCATGGAAAAACTTGAGACAAATCTTGTTTGGATTAGAGAACTACAAGTCAGTTATTTACTCCTATATAAACAACACCATATAAAGCATTGGAGTTTGACCACACCCAAAGAGAGAAGAATCAAGAGTAAGAAGAGCTCGGTCGTTTGGTAGTGTATAAAAATAATGCTAAATAGAGTGTATTAGTAATGTTTGGCTTGCATTTGTAATGCATGTATTAGTTATGCTTGCGTTAATTATACATAAATTATTTTTATGCATTATTTGGTTTGAAGCATTAAAAATAACATGTATTGCATAAAAAAATTTATTTACAAAGACACCCTCCACTATAATGGTGGAAAAGATGTAAAAAAAGGTTTTGAGGGGGTAATTGAGTCTTTAATTGAGTTAATGCATGCATTCAAGCTATTGCATTGCTAATACCTAGAAATCAATAGTATTAGTAATGCACACCTTAATACTCAATAGAGTGTATAACCAGGGCCGACTCTTGCCTTTGTAAAATAAGGCTTATACCTTAGGCCCCCAATTTTGGGGGCCCATCAAAAATAAATTGTGTTAAAATTTTTATAGAAAAAATTAATTATTTATGATAAAAAGTATATTTTTTAAAAAAGATACTATTTTACTCAGTTTAACATATGTTGTCCTTTGTTAAAAATAAGAATTAATAGTGAAGAGTGTTGAACAAAGAGAATTACAAATTCTTTTTTATTTCGTTTCAAGCATTACAACAAACATATAGAAATGGGGTAAATCAAGTCATCATCTTCTTGAATCAGATTCTATGATTCTAACTCTTATCTTTATTTAATATTTGTCAACTTTACTTATAGAACTATGTTAACAATTCATATAATAATTACCTCAATGAAAGGATGTTTTTCAATATTAAGTTGATAAAATCTTACCTAAAATCAATAACTGAAAAAACAACATTAAATACTAATAATTTTCATCTAAATAGTGTAAGAAAAATAATTTTTGAATAAATATGTATACGAAGTTTGTTTATATTTTAGGCCTCAAATTGAAATTTCGCTTTAGGCCTCCAATTACGTTGAGCCTCCCCTGTGTATAACTAGAAAAGAGTACCAAACAAGGTACTAGTAAAACACAAGGCTAATGCATACATTATTTTTCCTAATACACTCTACCAAACAACCCCTTTGTCTTAAAGAAGAAGCTTCAACTATGAAAAAAGAGCATGTTCCTATCAAGATTTATCTATATCTTTGTTGCATTGTAATAATTAGTTTTCTTGTGTGGATGATCCAAAACAACATCTTGATTACTTAAGGAGTTGATTGTAGTAAGTATTATTTTTTGTTGTAAGGGACTTCATTGACTGAGTGGAATTATTGAAAAGGAGAAGAAAAGAGGCTAGAGGTATGTATTGTTGGAAACAATTCCTTAGATAATATAAGGGAGGTTGTAAACGCTAGAATTTAGATTACTCGAGTTTGGGAAATTCAGGTAGATCATAGGTTTTGCCTCAAGTTAGAAAATAAATTTCTACGCTAAATACTTATGTTGATTTACTTTACTTCAAAATTTAACTACGTACATATTTTCACAATGAACCTTGTTGTTTGAGTACTTAGTTCATAGCCAAAGTAACAACACAAATATTCATGATATAATCATCTAGGCATTTTATCGAACAACTAACATGACAAAAAATTCATAACCTTAATCAATGGTTTGTTTTTGCAAAATAATAATAATATATACATATATATATACTACAACCATATTTAGATATAAAACAACTTCCCTTACTATCAATGATCCCAACAATCCAAACTAAGACACAATCCCATCATAATATCAATTCATACATTCTCTAGGATATTCATCAATTATGGTACAAGAACTTATGGCTTCCATTCATCATCTCATAAGTTCTAATACTAAAACATACTCATATTGGAAGAGTTGACCAAAATAATCTATTAGTTGAATCAATTCACCAAAATAATATGAAACTTTGAAATTTTACCAAACTAGTATAAACGTTGTTGGTAGTAACGTATTAGGTTATATTTCATTTTTAAAAAAATCAACGGATCAAAATATATGGTGAAACGGCGTTAAAGTAAAAATACATTACTGACAGTAACATTTTAGGCTTAAAACGTTGTTATCGGTAACGAGTCTCTGCAACTCTGCCACATGAGAACCTTTGTACCAAATATCGTTATCAGGAAGCACGTTTTAATAGTAAAACGTCACCTAAAGTAACGAGTCTGTCGAATCAAATCAGAGGTCTATCTTTTAAGAATCTTTGTACGGAATCTGACATTAAAGTCGTTACTGTGACTCACATTTTAAGACCAAAACGTTACTCTGAGTAACGATTCTATCGAATCATGTCACGGGGCTGCAAAAATGACGTCACCTAAAGTAACGAGTCTGTCGAATCAAATCAGAGGTCTATCTTTTAAAAATGTTTGTACGGAATCTGACATTAAAGTCGTTATTGTGACTCACGTTTTAAGACCAAAACGTTACTCTGAGTAACGATTCTATCGAATCATGTCATGGGGCTGCAAAAATGTAGTCTTGTTGATTTGATCTATCAATAAAACGTTACTATAAGTAACATTTTAACTTAAAAATGTGACTGACAGTAACAACAAACTGCTAAAGTGTTTCCTCTACAATTGACCACAGATTATTATAAGAGATGGTTTGTGTAGAATGTTTAGCACATTCCAACAATTTTCTACAAAGCTTCTGCTTATGTGCCCATTGTTGAAACAACATTCACAAAATTTTAATAGGTATGACTTGTCAATATGTTGTAACGTATTTATAAAAATATATTTTTAATAATTATAATGCATATCTTATTTTTGTGTGTAGATTTTTTGATGGCTAATTTTGAAGATAACGTGATGGTTGCGTTGTATTGGGGTGGTGAAATAATCACGAAAGTGGTTGGATTCAGATATAGCGAATGTGCCAAAATGATTGTTAGCATGTCTATTTCGACCAACTACATTGAATTAATTGAACTATTGCATGAGAAAATGGGGACTAATAGTCAAAATATTCAAATGGAAAAATATCCATGCTCATTTCAAGGTAACATTACAAGGTTCATCGAGTTCAAATTTGAGAATGATCAGTCTTTGCTATAATTTTTTGCCATTTCTCAAGTTTTTTTAAATAAGATTAATATAAATCATTTAGAGATGTATATAAAGACTAGACCAATAAATCAAGATAGTTTATTTCAAATGAATAATCAGTATGGTTATCATATGAATTTATTGGCTCAAAATTATGGTTTGCCACAATCCATCAGCCTCATTTTGCATATAGTGCGGCACATGGTATCCATCAATCATTTGGTGCAGGCCCTAACGAGCAAGAATATCGATCATTTGATTAATGCTCGAGTAGTCAAAGACATATTGAAAGTAGCCACAACCAATATGAAATCAGGTAAACTGATCTTTTTATATATAAAAAAATTTAGTCTATTTAAAATTATATAGACTAAATTTTTTTATTAATGTGCCCGCTCAGGAGTTATTATATATAAAATTATATTTATAGCGTAATAAATCTTACTCTATTTATCGAATCAAGTACAAGTATGAGAAATCATATGTGAAGATTGTTATAAATTTACAATTACAAGAGGAAAAGAAAGCTAAATACAAGAGAAGACAAAGAAAATTAACCATGAAAAAATTGTAAGAATATAGTGGTGTAAGAGACTAGATCCGTGATTCACTTCTCTTAGCAAATAAAAATACCAAAAGTAAACACTCATGACTCTTGAATTGTGATTCATAGGGAAGTTTGGTTGTTGAAATGAAATATTGGTGTTGAGCTTTCAAAATTACACTCTCAGCTCTTGGAAGAAGACAATTATGTAGAAACTAATAACTGGGTACAAATATTAGGCTACATTAATGGGGAATCACTTCATTCAAAATTGTTCTATCCAAAGAATTTACAGATTAATCCGGGAAGGAGAATGATGTAAGTTTAAATACTTTAATACACATCAGGATCTTAAACACGATAATATTACATAGATATCGTCAGGGGCACATACATGATGCAGAAAACATCATCACAGAGAGAGGCGGAAGTGTCAGTCGTAAATTGGTTTCTACCTCCTTGCCCTAGCCTTACGTTACCACAACCCTCAGCGATGACAATAATGTAGAGAGTATGTGGTAACCCTAATGGGTGGAGGGAGGTCCAATTTATAGAGGTTAAGACTTAATCCAGTACGTCCATCAATTAGTCAATGTACGGATGAAATTTATTCTTCATTAAAAGTTATTTATGATTTTACTCGGGTCACAAGTAAACTTGGGTCACAAATAAGATATTATTCTTATATAATTCTTACATTCTCCCACTTGGCCCAATGACCATATAACATTAATATTTCATAAACATTAGTTGCGCATACAATAAATCTTTTCTATAAAGTCCATCATACATATCACGGTGACAAACTACTAATGCAAGTTATGAATATTGTACATAATTTTATGCTACATACTTCCCTCCATATACTACTACATTAGCAACTTATCATACTAGGTTCATGATATACCGTGAGTTTATAATATTTTTGATACATTTCACTTAAAAGTTGTGTGTGTCTAGATCTATATTGTGTTAGAATTAATATTTTGTGTCTAATAATTGCAGGAAATAAGCTTGGAATGCAATTGAAGGAGATGACAGCTAAAATTTGCTGAAGTAGCCACCAAAGGTGCCATCCACGGACCGTGGATGGGTAGTTGTAGGTCTTGGCCTGGGAGATGAGCTCCAGTAACTCAAACCACGGAGTGCCAGGACGGACCGTAGCCCAGTCCACGGACCGTAGGTGGTGTGTCGTAGGTGGAACATCAGGGAAGTCTGACAAGTGTGGAACCACGGAGCAAGACGACGGACCGTAAGTCAACCCACGGTCCGTCCTGTACGTCCTTCATTGATTATATGGGAGTTGAAGGTTCCAATACCTGATGAAATTGTCTAAGTGTTGAGCCATGGAGGGGACCTACGAACCGTAGGTCGACCCACGATCCGTAGGTCGAGTCGTCGAATGAAGTCGCGTTCCAGAAGTTTATTTTCTTATTTCATTTCCTTTTTATTTTGGACTTGTTTTTCTATAAATAGGAGTTATAAACGTCGTTTTTGGGGGTTAGACATTATTTTATTCTTCTCAGTTTGTGTTTTGGAAATTAATTGGCAAACTCTTAGCAATTAACTTTTCGGATTTCATTTTATAAGATTTTATCTTTGAAATTCAATTGAAGATTTCAGATTTCATCAATTCTTCTTGTAAGTTCGTGAATTCTTTTTACCCAATTATGAATTGTGTTCTTTCAAGCATGAGTAGCTAAATCCACAACTAGGGTTGTGGGAACCATTAGCAATTAACAAAGTATGAATAATAATTATGTAATTCTTGAATAGTGTTTATGCATGTATTGGTAATTCTTTCGCTTAGAAGTCTTTTTAAAAGTGCACAACGTTAGAACTCGCCTCGTTGCTACTTGCCGGACCAAGGAGGTAGTTAATGAGAAAAGAATTAACAACGAAGATTTAGTGGATGCCATCTAATAGTATAATATCAATTGGAGTGAGGGTGAAAACTAAGCCATACATTGATGTGATGACTAATCTGAGGTAAAATGTGAGGTTTAGTAAAGCAAACACTCGTAGCCGGACCAAGGTGCGTAGTGAAATTCCCTACTTGGAGGACCAATCACTTAGGGATACCTAACTTGCCAACTTTGCATGTAAAACACTAGGAAAGGATTACTATTATTAGGATTACCGAGTTAAGAGCTTATGGGGAACACATATGCCCTAGTTTCTTTCTCATATTGATATTTCAAAAGTTGAATCTTGCCTACTTGTTACTCAAGCAATCTAAACTGTTACTTACTTAAAAAATCTCCCCTGTTTACTTTCCTCGGAAATAAGTTGACTAAACAAAAATAATAGTGAGTTAAAGTTAAGTCTAAACCATATTCCTCGTGGGATCGACCCCAACCTACAAGTTGGGTTCTTTACTTGATAACGATCGCTTATACTTCTTTAGGGAGGTGTAATTTGAGCGTATCAAATTTTGGTGCTGCTGTCGGGGAATTTGGCTTTTAGATTAAGTTTAACTACATTATTGAACGTTAGTCAAGTATTTCCTAATTTTATGTTTTGTTTTTGTTTTTGTTTTCTACAGGTTTCTACTCTAGTGTATACCAAGTACACGGAGTCGAGGCGAACCATTGACCCCCTACGATCCAGAATTGAGTAAAACTTAGAAAAAAATGAATAATCAAGGGGTCCAAAATAATCCAATCAGAGAGGATCTTGGAGATGGAGTGGAATTGCAGCCTCCAGGAGTTATTAATGTGCCCGCTCTGGTAGCATATCGATAACAAAATCAATTTCCTGTTCTGGAGGGATACCAGGGAGCTCGTTTGGAAATACATCTAGAAACTCATTAACTACCGGAATAGACTGAAGTGTCGGTGGTTCTGCATCTATATCATGAACTCTAACAAGATGATAAATACAACCCTTAGTAATCATCCTCCTCGCCTTAAGATAGGAAATAAACCTACCTTTCGGCGTTGGTGTATCACCTTTCCATTCCCGAACTGCTTCTCCTGGAAAGTGGAATCTAACAATCTTTGTCCGGCACTCAACATTAGTATAACAAGACGCTAACCAGTCCATACCCATAATGACGTCGAAATCGACCATCTCTAACTCTACGAGGTCTACAGAGGTCTGACGGTCGATTATTTATATCGTGCAACCTCGATAGACTCTCATGGCAATAATAGACTCACCAACTGGTGTAGACACAATAAAGGGTCGATCTAACGACTCTGCTACTATAAATAACTTCCCCGTAATAAATGGAGTAACATAAAACAGAGTAGATCCAGGATCTATCAAAGCATAAACACAATGGGAGCAAACAATCAATGCACTTGTCACAACATCTGGTGATGACTCTGAGTCCTGTCGGCCGGCTAGTCAGTATGTACGGTTCTGGCCACTACCAGAACTAGATGCTCCCTCTCTGCCTCCGTCTCTACCTCTACCTGCTGAAGTCTGGGGTCCACGCCCTGTAGACTGTGCTGATTAGGAAGAACCTACTACTGACCTGGTCAATTGACCTATACCACCCTGACCTATGGTCGGGCAGTTCCTCCACCCATGCCCCTCATGTCCACAAGAATAACAACTTGTGAAACCCTTCCTACACCTCCTGAAATGCATCCTACCGCAAGTAGCGCAATGCGACGGGGCTGTCCTAACCTGGCCTGAACCCCTCTGCTGCTGAGAGCCTGATGCTCGTGAACCCTCACCCGGGCCTGACTGTTCCTGACGATCAAATCTAGTACCCTGGAACTGCTGTGATGGAGGTCTAGGTGGCCTACTAGAATATCGGGGTCTGGGACCACCCTGAAAATCTCCCTGTGAACCAGCGGGCCTAGCCATTTTTTGTCTCTCTCTCTCGACCCTCTCACTCATATCTTATAGATGTCGGAGATCCTCTATGCCTTGTGCAAAGGCCTGAATTCATGAGATATCCATATTATCATTTAGTGCAGAGGTGGAACAAACGTCGATATAGTCCGAGTCAAGCCCTCCCTCAAATCTACGCACCATGTCATGCATCGTATCAACAAATGCTGGTGCATATCTAGCCAATGAATCAAATCTCAGCCCGTACTCTCGGACACTCATGCTGCCCTGTCGGAGGTTCAAAAACTGGTCCACCCGGCCATCCCTAATATCTCGAGGAAAATAGTGATCTATGAAAGCTTCTGTAAAGCTATCCCAAGTGGGTAGAGATGCATCTCTTCCCCTAGATCTCTCCCAACTTTCGTACCACAATACTGCAACATCGCGCAATCGAAAATGCTTCTAACTCAACTGACTCAGTCGCTGAGGCAGGCATGACTCTGAAGATCCTATGAAGCTGATCAAAAAAGTATTGAGGGTCCTCTCTGCGATCTGTCCCTGTAAACTGTGGAGGATTCAAGGTAAGAAATTCACGAACTCTCAAACTTTCGAGCCCTTCAGAAGGTCCTGCAACTTGCTGGTGCTGTGCAGCTACTAACTGTGCTAACATACATACTGCACTCTTGAAATCCTGATCAGATGGAATAGGAGGAACTAGAGGTGGTACTGCTGGTGGAGCAGGAAGTCTTGTAGCCCTTGGAGGCTCCTGAAGCGGTGGAGAAGCTATAGGGGGCTGAGAAGATGTCTCCCCCTGGGTCTCACAATGCGCTACCTCCACCTGTGGTACCTTGCTGGTACCCTCGCCTGCAGCTGTTTCTAGCCCCTGGCTAGCTGTGGTCTGTCTGGTGTCAGCCATCTCCATCTGCATACAAATATCAATTATAAGCCAGAAACCTCAACCCTTAAGACAACACTCTATAGCACGAGGTGAGCAAAACAAGGATAGTTATTCTAACAAGCCCGGTAGCTTCTTGCTTATCGAATGTGGTGCACCACACATTTATAAATAAGAATCTACTAGACACGGCTTGCAGACTCCCTAGGATACGACGTTGCTCTGATACCAAGTTTGTCACGCCCCAAACTCAAGGGGCGCAACTGGCTCTTAATACCAAAACGCAAGCCCGAGCTGACCCTGCTGAACCATTTGTTACTAGCGCATGGCAGCCACACGCAATCAAGAAAACAAACAAGTATATCTCGGCTTAAAATTAAGCCATCGGCCGGCAAGGCCCCTGCCAACAGATCTATAAAAGAAACAGCTACTCCCAAGAGTTCATATAAAGAAATAGCCAACTAGCACAGAAGTCCTGATTGGGCCGTCGAGGCCACCATGATCTCTATACAAAAACTGAAAGCAGGTATATATCAAGACAATAAATTAAACATCTAACAAGCTTCAGTAAACCAACAAACTAGGCCAGCATGGCCATAAAGTAGCTATACACCCCACACACTAGTCTGCAAGCCTCTAAGAGTAGTAAAGATTGGCAGGACAGGGCCTCAGCCTACCCATAAAAATATATACAACAAAAGCTAACAAACCTCCCATTGGAAACTAGACTCGTAGACCTGCGATTTGATGGGTCGTGGGCCCCATAAAATTTTATAGATTGAGAGAAAACCTCCGAGACATTTGACCCAAATTTCAGAGAAATCTTTAAAAAGAAACTTACGATAACTTTCGCCAACTTTTATTTTGTGACTTACCTGACTTCAAAACTTGAGATACAACCCTTGAACACTTAAAATATGACATACCACATCATTCTTAATTTATTACTCACCCTCTTTGTCTTTCCATGAAGGTACGAGTTAATTTAGATGTTTCAAAAAGTCGGGGTGTTACACATTGCTACTAGGTCACTTGTGCAAAAGAAGGAGGATCCTGGAGCTTTTACTATCCCTTGCACCATTGGAGTTATGCACTTTGCGAAAGCTTTGTGTGATTTAGGTGCCAGCATTAACTTGATGCCGTTGTCCATTTATAAGAAGTTGAGTTTAGGGACTCCAAAAATGATTGCGATGCGTTTACTTATGGCTGACCGAACTGTGAAGAGACCTATTGGAGTGCTCCAAGTTGTTCTTGTGAAAGTGGAGTCATTCATCTTTCCAGCAGACTTTGTGATACTTGATTGTGAGGTTGATTTTGAGGTCCCCATCATCTTAGGGAGACTGTTCCTTGCTACTGGGCGTGCCTTAGTCGATATGGAGAGAGGATTGATGAAGTTCCGATTGAACAATGAGAAGGTTACTTTCAACATTTATAGGTCTATGATGCAAGAAAGTAATCTGAAAGCGGTTTCTATGGTAAATCACATTGTGGAGCAGGATTCTGAAGTGTCTATTGAAGAGAGGTTGGGTGTTGATGCACTAGCAGCGGTAATAATGAACTTTGATAGTGATGGGATTGATGACTATGATGAGTTAGTTGCCGTACTTGATAGGTTCAAATTTCATTCCAAGATAAAAAGATTGGAGTTAGATATGAAGAATCGTGATTCACCGCCTGCAAAACCGTCTGTAGATGAGCCTCGAAAACTGGAACTCAAGGCTCTACCACCCCACTCGAGGTATGTTTTCTTGGGAAAGGATAACACTTTACCGGTAATCATTGTTGTGGATTTGAGTGTGGAGCAAGTTGAGGCCTTGGTTTCTGTATTAAAGAGATTCAAAAGGGCTATTGGGTGGACTATTGCGGACATTATTGGGATCCCTCCGGGTATTTGTTCTCACAAAATCCAACTCATGCCGTACAGTAAGCCTAGTATTGAGCACCAAAGAAGATTAAATCCCCCTATGCAAGAGGTTGTGAAAAAAGAGATCATTAAATGGTTGGATGCTGGAGTTATTTATCCCATTGCTGATAGTAGTTGGGTGTGTCCTATTCGATGTGTGCCCAAGAAAGAGGGAATCACTGTGGTTCCAAACGCTAAGAATGAGCTTATTCCAATGAGGCCGGTGACTGGTTGGAGAGTGTGCATGGACTACCACAAACTAAATGTATAGACGGAAAAAGATCACTTCCCAATGCCGTTCATGGATCAGATGTTGGATCGTCTCGCTGGTAAGGGTTGGTATTGTTTTCTAGATGGGTACTCGGGCTAAAATAAAATCTCCATAGCTCCGGAAGACCAAGAGAAGACCACCTTCACTTGTCCTTATGGGACTTTCGCCTTCAAAAGAATGCCATTCGGGTTGTGTAATGCTCTAGCAACTTTCCAGCAGCGTATGATGTCGATCTTTTCAGATATGTTGGAGGACACTATTGAGGTATTTATGGATGATTTTTCTGTGGTAGGTGACTCGTTTGATGGTTGTTTGATTCATCTAGCCGAGGTACTGAAACGTTGTGAAGAGTGCAATCTTGTGCTCAATTGGGAAAAGTGTCACTTCATGGTGAAAGAGGGGATAGTTATGGGTCATCGTATTTCTGAGAAAGGTATTGAGGTGGATAGAGCCAAAGTTGAGGTAATAAAAATGCTTCCACCATCTATCTCTGTAAAGGGGCCAAAGTTGAGGTAATAGAAACGCTTCCACCACCTATCTCTGTAAAGGGTGTTAGAAGTTTTCTTGGGCATGCACGTTTCTACCGAAGGTTCATAAAAGATTTCTCAAAAATTGCACACCCATTGTGCAAATTGCTCGAAAAGGAGTCTAAGTTCTATTTTGATGATGCTTGTCTGAGAGCATTTGGAGAGTTGAAGGCCAAGTTAACTTCCGCACCTATCATTATTTCACCAGATTGGGGACAACCGTTTGAAGTTATGTGTGATGCTAGTGGGGTGGCGCTTGGAGTAGTATTGGGCCAGAGGCGAGAAAAGATTCTTCATCCGATTTACTATGCCAGCAAAGCACTGAATGTGGCTCAAAAGAAATATATTGTGACTGAACAAGAACTCCTTGCTGTGGTTTTCACATTTGAAAAATTTAGGTCCTACTTTCTTGGTTCTAAGGTCATAGTCCATACGGACCATTCTGCATTGAGGTACCGTATGGCTAAGAAGGATGCAAAACCGAGGTTGATTAGATGGGTGTTGTTGTTGCAAGAGTTTGAGTTTGAGGTTAAAGATAGAAAGGGGACCAAAAATCAAGTTGCCGATCATTTGTCCATATTAGAGGAGGAAGCTATGGTCAAGTTTTAGGATGGTGTTGAGATGAATGATGCATTCGTAGACGAACATGTATTGGCTGCTTCTTATGATCTTATTCCTTGGTTCGCAGATTTTGCTAGTTACTTGGCAAGCGATTTGGTTCCTTCGGATTTTTCATTTCACCAAAGAAAAAAGTTTATGCATGATGTGAAGAAGTTCTTTTGGGATGAGCCTTACTTGTTTCGTACTTGTGCTGATGGGATTATTCGTCGCTGTGTTTCCGAGGTTGAGATGATGAGTATACTAGACGCGTGTCATTCATCGCCTGTTGGTGGGCACCATAGTGGTATTCAGACTTCTCATTAAATCTTGCAGTGTTGTGGGTATTACTGGCCTACCATCCACCAAGATGCTCATGATTTCGCCATGTCTTGTGACCGTTGCCAAAGAGAAGGAGGAATTTCAAAGAAGCAAGAGCTACCTACGAATTTGATATTGGTGATTGAGCTATATGATGTCTGGGGCCTTGACTTCATGGGTCCATTTGTAAGTTCACATGGGATAAAGTATATTCTTGTTGCGGTTGACTATGTATCGAAATGGGTGGAAGCAATTGTGCTTTCAAACAATGAGGGTAAGAGTGTCACCGCAATCCTGAAAAAGAGTATCTTCTCCAGATTTGGTACACCTAGGGCGATTATCAGCGATGGAGGTTCTCATTTTTGTAATAAATTGTTCAAGGCGTTGCTAGAGAAATATGGTGTTCGTCACAATGTAGCTACTCCTTACCATCCGCAGTCTAGTGGGCAAGTTGAGGTGTCAAACAGAGAGATAAAACAAATCCTTACAAAGACTGTGAACGCCAACCGAACTGATTGGTCAAGAAGGCTTGATGATGCTCTATGGGCCTATCGCACTGCATTCAAGACTCCCATAGGTATGTCCCCCTACCAACTTGTATATGGGAAGTCATGCCATTTTCCTGTAGAGCTAGAGCATAAAGCAATGTGCGTGTTGAAAAAGTTGAATTTTGATTGGGGCGCCACATCCAGTCAAAGACTGAATGACATGAATGAGCTTGACGAGTTTCGCCTAAAAGCATATGAAAGTTCAGCCTTATAAAAAGAGAAGATGAATAAGTATCATGATCGAAAGATTGAAAAGTGTGAATTTGTTGTGGGTGATCTGGTGCTTTTATTCAACTCAAGGTTGTGCTTGTTTCCTGGCAAGCTCAAGTCCAAGTGGACCGGGACATTCAACGTAACACAAGTATTTCCACATGGAGTGGTTGAGCTCGAGAACAAGGAGGGAACAAGGTTCAAAGTGAATAGGCAGAGGATCAAGGTCTACATGGGTAAATCGGAGAGTGTGCAAGAAGTGATTGAAGCCTACTATCTTGATGAAGTCTTAGTAATCAAGGTGTCTGCATCGTGCCGCGACGTTAAATCAAGTGTTGCTTGGGAGGCAACCCAAGATGTACAATCTAGCCAACTATAGGTTTTTCTTTTCGATATAGGAGTTTTCTTCTTTTATTTTGATTTTTGTAGCTCTTTTGATAGGTGTTTTATTTTTGTATTAGTGCTGGCTAGAAATAGAATAGGGTCTGTGTCTAAAAGGTGTCCAGAAAATGTAAAAAGAAAGTCCTAATGGTTGCTACGTGTGCAGGGACGAAAGGCAAAAATCTGCAGAAAATAGCTGTGCAGTGGTCACGGACCCCATCGACGGTCCGTTGGTCCATTCACGGACCGTGGATGGCGTCCGTAGATCCCAGGTAAGTTTTCTAAATTTTCTAAGTGTCAGAGTGACCTACGGACCAGACCTACGGTCCGTAGGTCGACCCACGGACCGTCAACGGGGTCTCGTGGGTCCAAAATTAGGGTTTTCCTGATCCGACCCGGACCCCTTTTAAAAAATAAAAACCTTTCATTTTAAAACCATTTCCCACTTCCAAAACTCCCTCCCAACCATTTTTCAACCCTCCAAATACCCATATTCATCCATAAATCCCCTCAATCACTCCCATATCAATTACCCACATCTCATATAATCACTCTCCTCCCACAAAGCATTCCATCACCTCCAAATTCTTCCCCATCACTGTCACTGTCCGGGTTCGGTGTCAAAAGGCCAGGAAAGGTTCAAGGAGTTTATTGAACTACCACACTCACCCACTTCGATTACTTGTAAGGTAAACGACTTCACCCAAACTTTGAATTCACTGTTCATTGTTTATATCATGAAGTCACAAAGATGGATCTTGACCTTGGGTTGTTAATCTTCTAGTTTAACATCAATTTGTAGTTAGAAACACCCTTGGAACGATATAATGTGAGTGTGTTATAAGTTAAAACCACATAAATCGGTTAATAGGTCTAAATTGGAATTTTTGACTTAGGGTTGTTCGATGTTTCTGTGTGAATGTGCGTAAAATTGAATGGTCACAACCCTAAGGACGATGAACTACCATTATATATGTTGAAATGCATGTGTAGGCTTTGTTTGATTGTGTATTTGTTGAAAAATGGCACTAATTGTATGTTTTAACTTTGAAACCTGGCACAACACTAATCCACGACTTCAACCTACGGACTGTAGGTCGAGGTCCGTGGACCAGTGGCACACAAAGTGTTGAACCACGGTGTGGACTACGGTCCGTCGTTTGATCGACGGACTCTGTACATCCGTGGTTCACACATCAGAGACCCAACTTTAGGTACTCTGACCAACGGAGGGGACCCACGGACCGTCGTTCCATCGACGGGCCATAGGAACCCACCGTGGCTCAGTAGTTGTCTACTATCCAGAATTTTTTTATTTTTTATTTGGGTCCGATTATTGTTCTAAAAATATTCCTTGAGTTTTATTGTATTGTTTTGGTACTAACTAAGCTTCCACAGGTACCATGGCCCCTAAGCAAGCTCCCACCTATGTCGCTAAAGGGAAGTCCAAGTCCGTCACAGCTTCCTTCCGGTTGATCAATGAGGACACAAACGATGAGTACATTCCTCCTCCTACAAGGACCTCCCCTACTGCTCCTCGCACTACAAGGAATAGAGCCCAACAGGTGAGATCCGACGAGGTCACTGCCCCCCAGTCTGAGGAGGGGGCCACACCGATCGGATCACAGGCTGGCTCTGAGTCGACATCTGGTTCCGGCTCCAGCGGCAGCACTGCCTTTTCTTCTGAGGCCAATAGTACGGGCGATGTTCCAGTGCCCCCAGTTCTGAGCCTGCACCAGTTGCGACGGAGCCAAATAGATGGTGCGTGGAGGGCCAATATCAAATTTACACCGATGCTCGCATTCTGAATGAGCACGAGAAGATGGCCAGACTTGTCACTGAGGAGGGTCGTGTTCCACAGGCAGCCTCCACACCGCTCAAGTCATCGAAGAATTTTTCTGGAGGCACAGATATGAGTGAATGGCACAGAACCCAGGGACGTACAGTGAGGAGATAGTCAAGGAGTTCTACGCTTCCTATGCCGCCACTATCAAAGGTTCCATCTCCAAGCGGGCCAAGCCCGTCGCTCAGCCTTCACTTGAGTCCACCTTAGTGCGAGGCTTTCCAGTTGATATATCAGAGGTCACCCTCCGCAGGTTTATCTATGGCCTGGACCACACTCTGCCCATCAATACAGCAGAGTTCAACTATCGGATGGGTATCATTCAGAGCGGGGCATTTCAGAGGAATGCCGAGCAGAGGGAGTGACTTTTGAGGTGGCTAGCACGACATCTTGCTACGGATGGGGAGCGCGCCGAGTGGGTCCGTACTCCTAGCTTGGGCATTAGGAAGGCTATAGTGAACTTCACTGCGAAGTTCTTCTGGCTGCTGGTGCGAAATCGACTGTACCCTACTCAGGCGGATAATGTAATCACATGGGATCGAGAAGTGATGGTTGCAGCTATGGTAGCAGGGCTTGAGATAGACTTTGCCCGCATCCTGATTCCGGAGATTCATGAGAGGGCCTTCAAGGCCACCACCACCTTGCCCTTCCCGTTCCTCATCTTCCAGCTATGCAGGGATGTGTCTGTTCCAGTGTGGCATTGTGACCGGTTGCTTCATGCAACCAAAACTCTTGAAATCGGGCTTATTCGGGATGACTCCAATTTAGCCGCACCTCACAGGGAGACACAGATTGAGGTACCACCATTGGGAGATGATCTTGCTGCGGATGTGGAGATGCAGGTTGATGACACTACCCCTCCATCCCCTACAACGGATGCCCAGGCTCCTCCATCTTCGGCTACTAGTCAGGCCCCTAGATCCTCTTGAGCCAAGCCCCCCTTCGGATCCACTCTTGTTCCTCTAGCTCGACTTCAGAAGTTGGAGACTCATATGGCCACACTGTTGCAACATGTGAAGCCGTGGATGCAGCGCTCTATTGTAGGGTCCGAGGCCAGGATGGAGCACATGATGGATTAGAAGGTTCAGGCCATTCATAAGCGCCTGGATGCTTTTGAGGAGAGTGTTTTGGAGAGGCCAGCCCCGACTATTAATGTGACCACCTTCTAGCAAGAGTTGGCTAGCCTCCGTGCTGATGTTGATGCACACCTAGCTCCCACTGTGATTGAGCCAGAATCTGCCCCTACAACGGTGGAGGATGATGTGGTGATGACAACCTTATTCGGAGATACTAGGCCGCCACCAAAATCTTCCCGTGCTGCTGGGAAGCGCCACTGCTCCAAATGCAGTTTTGATGCTGATGAGGAGCACAGATTGAAAAAGAAGGAGCGCCAGCAGACTGAGGAGGCTCGGAGGGCATCCATACTTGATGAGGAGTTGAGACAACAGTGGGTCCGTGAGGTGGGTATAGGACCATCTGGCAGTGTGAGCATTACTGAGGGTGCTGCTAGTGTTGATGCAGGCGCTACTGATGGCGTCCCGAGTATTGATCCAGCGGGCTCCGGGAAACTGGACCCACCCACTTTTTGAGTGGTCTTCGGTGCATTTACGCCACAGGTTTGCTTCACCTTCACCCTATGCCTTATTTTTTTTGTTTTCAGTGCATTGAGGGAAATTGCACCTTATTTTGTTGGGGGTGGGGTAAATGGATTAGAGTGTTAGGGTGAAGTCTAAGTAACCCAACTCACAATCTTCCTTTGGGGTTTTCTTGCCTGTGTTCTTTTCTCCCAAAGGACTGTTTACTTTTATGTTGAACCGGCATGTTTAGGAATGTATGTGTAGAAGTAAGTAGAAGAATAAATGCATGATGGCATAAAAAGCATGAAATTGATACCCGTCCAAAACTTATGAAATGTGCTAGAATCTATAGGCTTGATGAGTTGAATGTGTTGGCTCTTAATATGACATGATAAAGAACCGATTTGACCTCATGACTTAAGCTAAAACTTGAACTGGGTAATCTGATAATCCGATAATGAAATAATGTGCCAAGTGTGAGTGAGAAAAGTTTGAATGTTCAGACAGTAATGTGCCAATCTAGAACTTACCCCGTTGGTCCTGCTAAGATAATCTAGGCTAGAAGTTGGGAAATGATCATAGGCCCTTGTTCTAATAAAGTCCACTCAAGCCTAAAATGATCCAACCAAATGAAATAAATGTTCCCCTTGATCCAAATGTTTG
>JAJONR010008579.1:0-35999 GCA_029582245.1 Solanum etuberosum | reverse complement strand
AGAGTGGGAAATGGTGGGCTGGAACTGGTTTGGGAAAAGGCCCAAAACTTGGTCCTTTAAGGTGGGCTGAAGAATTGGCCAGATTTGGCCAAGCTGGAATAGAGAATTTATTCACAATTTAGCCAAATTTGATTTAGTCGGTGACTCGGCTACAAGTTAAAAAGACGAATTGATAAGAAATTAATTAATGAGCCTCTTAATCTTAACGAAATAAAATAATTTAATTAATTATAACGATGGCTAAACTAATTATGCGCTAATTAACTCCGCGATAATTGCAATTTAAACTAAACTAAAGTAACAAAATATTTAACTTAAAATGCAAAATCTTTTGAGATAATTTTGAAATATTTATAGAACATACTAATTATGCATAGTTGTATAAAGCATATTTATTATTCAAAAAATTATAAAATTGATAAAGTTATTTTAAAAACTTTAAAATCATCTTGAATTTTGTAAAGTTAATTATTTCAAATCGTTGGAAATAAAAGAAGCTCAAAAATTAATTCGCATCGGGGAAGGTCAAAATTGGGTGTCAACAGTGAGCATAAAATAGGCATTGAGTACACTAAATCCTTGAATAATAAGCCCTAAATGAGTCGAAATCTCCGACTCATCAACACCCCCAACTTAAACTTTTGCTTACCCTCAAGTAAAACACAAGATCAATCCGGCCAACAGGGATGTCTACAAATAGTGCTACTTGAGACTCAACATGTATGCACATGAGGTTCAATCTACACATGCAATGTTCAACTGTGCACCAAAAGTTTCAAACTATGACTAGCCATCATCAAATAGAGTTCAAGCTTACAATGCTCACTCCAAATGCAAATCCATGCTCAACAAGAGTATTTGAATGCCCTCACATCAAGAATGATTTCATGCTCTCACAAAGCCCATCAAAGATTATAACTTAAGGAATAAAAATCAACACTTGCACTCTCAATGATAAACCCATGCATGATTTTACCCATAGGCTTGGCCGTATTTTCCGATCAACACATCATTCGGCATATGCAAGATCACCAAGGTCTTTCAAGGCTTGTAACTTGACTGAGGGTAAAGGTATGATCATTTTGTCTTAGTGACTTCTACCTTCATGAAACATGTCTTAAATTTCACGTCTTTTCCATTTCTTTCATTATTTTCATCTTCACAACCCACCCTTGGTATAGTCAAACACAACTTTGGTATAGCTCATCGGATACCCATTTTCTTTCCACCAATGCACAATTTATCTTTTTCAATACTTTTCTGTTGCTTTTTTTCTTTCCTCTCTTTTTTTTTATATATGGAGGGGTTCCATCTTTCTCATCTTTTTCTTCAACACAAGTCTTCAATGCTGGATTTCACAAAATTCTTGCTCAATTTCTTTCTTCATTCTTACCACACCCCCAACTTAGGCTTTTGGCCTAAGTTGACTATTCAAACAGACCAATGCTTCATGAAGGTTTTAGGTGGGGAGGAAAGGGCCAAATGCATTCATGTTTCATCCAAAGAAGATGTTAGGCTCAAATGGTGTCAAGCTAGGTTCACACTCTCACAAGGTTGTCACAAAGAGGTAAAATAGCAACTTGGTTCACTCTCAAAAATTTGTGCCTAAGATCATTTCTTTCATTCACCAATGGTAGTCAATTGGACTAACGAGACAAGTTCTAGGTATCACTAAGCACGTATTTCAAGTAAACCTCACCACACAGGCATTCAACACAATCATCGATCATGACTCTACAAGTTAAGCTCGCGTGCAACGATCATTACAAGACTCACTTCGACAATCGACTAGTCACAATGAGATGCTAAGAGTTCACACATGACTTATGCAACTCAAATTTGCCTCATTGGACTTGCACAAACATATTGTTCAATCAAGAGAACTATTCAAGTCATCTGTATTGACCACAATCGACACTCAAATGTACAAGAGAACATCAACATCATTCACCAATCAAGCAATTCAAGAGAGGATTCATATCCAAAACCAACTATAGAATCAACAAAAACAACTAAGCATCTGACAGTCAACGAAATAAAAACAAAAAAAATACAACCAAGAGGATAGGTATCAAGTTATCGTCACCCCACCAAAAATACTAAAATGTGTCCTCAATGTGAAAGAAAAACTACATGTCTCAAAAGTAAATAAAAACGGGAAGAGAGTCAAGATCCCCTTGTCAGGCAAAGCCTGAGGCGAACGGTGTGTATCTGGGGCTCTCTTAATCTGGGAATCAGTGCCCGACTCTCCTCCAATAGTGGTTGTAATCCACTGGGACCAATCATTGATGTGTCCCGAAGTGAGGCCTCCGTAGCTACCTGGACCCAATCACCCTCAAGGTCCTCCAAGTCCTCATACACCTCCTCCTCACGAGTCGCTAAGGCCTCCTCATCAGTCTCTGGCGTATCCAACTCATCACCATCATCAGCTACGGTAGCATCTCCGGTCAGAGTAGCCGGAGGGATCTCAGAAGTAGCTGTCATCTCTAAACTAGGACCCTCAAAAATGTCCACATTGCCCCAGAACATTGAAATGTCTGTGGACTTCAGCTCGTTCACATCACGTCGCAACCCAGCAACATCAACCTTCAAGGTTGTCACATCCTCTGACTGTCGACCACCCTGCTCACACGCCTCAACCCGCATGGTGAGAGCATCCAATGCTAGGCTATGAGCCGTAATCATCTCACGTTGTCCCCTCAGCTCTTCCCGAATAGGAGCTAAAGCAGCAACTCTAGCTTTCTCTATCATATATGGGACAGCTGCCTCGACCCTTGAAGCTCGTACATCGGTCGAATGGGCAAGATAGCCCATTTTATATAGCATGGCCTGTGTCAATGGGGGACAGGAGGCAACAACAGCAGCACCAGAAGTAGCACGGGTGGATGAGCTAGGCATACATGTAGACTCACCGGCCAGAGTAGGAGGAGTCGTATCAGTTTTCATAGTCTTCACATCGACAGCTGGGATGTATCCACCAGTGCTTCCCTCCTCCACTCAGACTCGTCCTTCATATACTCAGCCTCAATCCTCTGAATGTTAGTAGAAGAGGTAGGAGTAAACTCAAAATCAGTCTTGGCCACGAACGGCACTCCAGCCCGGCGACACAAAGCATTGATGAGAACTAGGAAAGGCAATGAGGTCTGACTCTGTTTGTCCCTCATGGCCATCTCCTGAGCAATAATCGACCCTAAATTAAGCTTGTCCCAATTAATAATGCACCCCAGAAGTTCAGCCTTTGGGTGCCGGACTATGGACTCATTTTGGGACGGCATCAAGGTGTTGTTGATGAAACTGAACCAATACCGAGCATCGATATGAATATCCCTCTTCTCAATCAGGACACCCGCCTCTATCCATGGGGGTGACACATCAGACAGTAATGGGGCCAACCACCCCTTCAAGTTGTCTAACAACTTGGTCTTGAGCATAGTGGTCAAGGTATGGGTTTCCCGAACCGTGCAAGCAAGCAACTCATTTATGTTTGTCTCACTTTCCACGCACCTCAACAAAGTCTAACGGTGTCGTTGATCCACCCTTCTTCTTCCCTTTCAGGAGTAGTCGTGCATAGATGTCGTAGAACACTCTGACCTACGTAGGCACATATGGATTCCGAGGCTTTGTGAGCTGCTCAAATTTGTGGAACCTGAGTGTGTCCCATATTGCTAGATATTTATCCACTACCCCATCGGTGGAAAACCTCTTTTTCTCAAGAATTGTTCGCATACCGGTAACTTTCAGCCTGTTCATTGAGCGTGGCAGAGGTGCTTGGGTCGGAGGCACTTGTGGTTCCTATTTTTCTGCCTGTGCTGGAGGTGGTGGAGGTGTCGGGAGTTCCGGGAGTCATGCTAGATCATGCAGCGCTTTAGAGTGCCACTCAGCACGTCTGCGTTTCAATGTCTGATCGTCTGTTGGCTCTGACTCATAACATGGAGTCCTAGACCCCTCATCATTCTCACTTTCAGAATCAGATGTAGTGAGGTGGGTGGAATATACACCCATAGTGTCAGAGCTGGAGCTACTCGAACTGGGCTCCGCTAGCTGTTTTCCTTTACCCCGGCCACTTGCTTGATTGGGTTGATGTTTAGTGGATTGTTGAGGGGAAACCTCAGCAGCAATCACTACCCCTTTTGCCATTTTCCGTTGTGGAGGACCCTTCACTAGGACTTTCAGTCTAGCCATATCTGTCAAAACGAGCAAACAAAATGAGTGCGGTTGCAAAGGGTTAGTGAAAATAACATTTACAAAAATGTAGGAAAACTCTCCGATCAACTCGGTGAGGCGTCGAATTCGTTCGGCAAGCCTTAGAGAGCTCGCCGAAAATCACAGAACAAAAGTACCAGAGATTCAGCACAAAACGGCGAGGTAAAAGGTCATTCGGCGAAGCAAAGGTGGCTCACAGAATATCACAGAATAATTTCTAAAAACTGGGCTTCAAAAGGGAGAGATCAAATTTATTCGGCGAGCAGATGCGTATCGCCAAAAGTTACAGAAAACAACAGCAACATTTCAGGGCACAAAGGCGATGAGAGGAGTCAGTCAGCGAACCGTCGAGTCATTCGGTGAACTCAACTAAGTTCGCAAAATGGCCTATCGTGCCAAATTTTTACCCCGACCCCCAATTCTCAATGCACAACCTACGATAACAAAATTCAAGCCCCATTCTACTCAATTCAAGTCTAGCCCATACCATTACCTACCCTGGGGTACTTAGACTTCTCCCAATTTACCCAAATTTGACCAAGCAACGCATTTTCCCTTAAGAATAACGTTACCCGATACATCATTGGGCAAATTCAAGTTGTTTGGTGGAATTTGGGTTACTCAAACATCACCCACACAAAGCCCAACATGCAAACACGTAATTTCAGCAATTTAAACACGAAATTTAAACTCATTTAGGCTAAACACAATATCTAACATGCTCATTACCACATAATATTCAACAATTGATTCAGCAAACAAAGACACACAATAGATCCAACAACTACTCACTAGCATTCCCAGACCACATCATGAAATTAATGCTAATTCGGGACACCAACCTCAGAAGCAAACAGGGAAACGATTAAGGCAAAAGCAAAGGCGAGCAATGAGATGACTTCCAATCACACAATGACACACATGTAAAAATTAAGAAAAACTACGATCTAAAATGTAAGTGTGAGAGTGCAAAGGTCGAAGAGTGCAAAATAAGGAGGAGTTTTGAATTTAAAACGGTTGGAAGCCTTTTGACCCTTCAGTTCGCGCCTCAATCGGCGAGCCTTAGTAATGTTGTTGTTCCATTCGGCGACGCGTCTAATAGCTTTTAGCTCACTGAAGTTAATCGAATTCAATCCATTTAGTGGGTCCAAAAGGCGATCAATATCGGGCTCACCGAACTACTCGGTGATGCGCCGAGTGGGTTCTGATCTCGCCCATTTACCTATTTCTCCCAAAATTCAAATTTTTAACCTGCACATCCAACAAACGTTATTCAACAAGACAAAATAAAACTTGGGTTACCTCCCAAGAAGCTATTTAACGTCGTGGCACGACGTGGCCATGGGATCATGCCTCATTTTTTGGGTTCACCAAAGTATCACTTGGGAGCCCCCTTTTTGGCCTTGGATTTAAATGAGCTGAGATCTGACCCATCTATGTTTCCAATTACTTAATAAATACCGAGTGTGATTCGACCGTTTGGTTAAGAGAAGAGACTTCATCTTTCATTTCCTTTAGCACCTTTTCTAATCCTTCCACTTTGTTCAGAATACGAGCAAGCATATCCTCGGTTCGGAAATTTTCAGGATCAGCCCAAGCTTCTTTCGGCTTTTGACGTTCGTGAGGAGGCACATAGAGATCTTTGTCCCAATCTCTATCTCTCCAGTTTGTGCCACGGTCACACCATTCACAATCTCAATCTCTCCAACCATCATCTCGGTCTCTATTCCAATCTTGATTTCCGCCTGGCCTTGGATAGCTCGGACGGGAACCCCCCCGCTTGATTTGTCAAGAAATGCACCTCTTCATTATACATGGCCTCAAAGTATGCTTCATCAGGGTTTACCCCACTATTAACACTGACTGCATTCACAACCTTGTACCCACTTCCCGTGACGTGCTTCGTCAATAGGCCCATTTGGGTCATCATTTTGGCCAAGTTTTCATCTCGCTCTTAGTTCTTTTCCATTTGTTCCGTTGTCAGCCCAAGATTAAAAGGAGACACCTGATATTCTCTAGTATACCATGCATGATTAATTTTAGTCATGTCATCAAGGAGGGTTAATGTTATGTCAAACGGTTGTCTCATGATTCCACCTCGAATGAGCTGGTCTGCAACACCTTTGTTGACCGTGTCAAGGCTCTGGTAGAAATATTGAAATAACACATTGTCCAATAACCCATGAATTGGACATTGGAGCAACAACTTTTGGAACCTTAACCATGACTCATGGATAGGTTCACCATCAACACGCTTGAAGTTCTGAATATTATCCCTCAACTTGACCATCTTCAAAGGAGGGAAAAACCTTTCGTAAAACACCTCGGTGAGCTCCTCCCAAGAAGTAATTGAAACCCTTGGTAGCTCGGTCAACTACTTCATTGGTTCCCCCATTAGAGAAAAGGGGAAAAAATGGAGTTAGACTGACACTTGAGTGATGTTCTTGAAAAAAAACAGCCCACACACATCCACAAAGTTTCGGATGTGGTCATGAGGGTCATCATGAGTGAGTCCTCCAAAGAGACCCTTCATTTGCAACAGCTACAACATTGTGCTGATCACATGAAACTTCGTGTTGCCTACCATCAGAGGCAATCGAATAGCACCTGCACTTCCCAACTGATCCTCATTGACTTCATGCAAATTCATGATTTCATCATTATTCCCAAGTTGACTGGTGTTGCTCCCATTTACACTCATCTCTTCACCTGATTTAGAGCAGCCAACAAGAACACAAATAAGATAATTCAACTACAATAAAATCAGTTCACGACTATTCTTCAATAAAAGAATTATAAACACTACTCCCCGGCAGCGGCGCCATTTTTTATAACACTCAACTACACTTCATTCAATTCTAAGTGTAGGCGGTCGCTAACAAGTATAAACCAACTAAGATTTGGGGTCGATCCCATAGGGAATGATACAGTAGAAAAATCAATTAGGAAGTATACATGTGTCCTAATCGTTTGTAGAGCTAACGCATTCACAACATTAAAATAAATCACAAAGTTTCAACGATTAATATCAAATGAGGGGATTTGGGTGACCAATTTAAGACAACTAACACGCGGAGTAAACAAGTAGAGATTAGACTTTAGGAGTGTGATCAGTTGAATGTTAATTTCGTGTAATGGGTGATTACTAATTACTCAAAGGTATTGAATCTTAGTGGGTAGGCTAGGTTTTGAATGCAATATCCATTTCTCAATCAACTATTATGTTTCAAGTGAGTTCTTCCGAACCTCAACGAGTATGATACAACCACACAAATACCTTAATTAATCCACTCTTTCAAGATGGATTTGTAAAGACACAATCAAATCCACTTTCTCAAGATGGATTCTTAAAGACACAATCAATACAACTATCAATCAATAATTCTACTCTATTACCTTTTTCTCAAGCAAACATATAGAACTGAGCTAGAATTGCATTTGCAACTACAATTCCTCAATTAAACCATGAACAATTAATTGAACCCACTTCAAAACAACATTAAAATCAGTAACTAACAACACCCATCAGCTAATTAATGCATTCAACTACATAATCACACCCCCAAAGTAAGGGGTTTTAGCCAAGCATAGTGAAAAATAAGAAATCGTTACCAACGAAGTTTTTCATCTGATTTGCTAACGATCTGCAATTCCCAAACGTTAAAATCCAAGCTAAAATTACCACAATCTCTAAATATCTACTCAAAATGTAAGGACAATGTTCTAGATTACAAAAACTCAAAAACCCAGAAGTAAAACACTGTGGGAACTTCTTTTCCTCTTTTCAAAATTGCATTTATACGTTCTTAAAATTTCAGAACGGAGTCAACTCGGCGAAGTAAGTCGGGTTCGACGACCAGTTCGACGATCCGCCGAGTTGCTCCTCTTCTCGCCCTTTGGTTTGGATTTTCCATCAAGTTATTCGGGAACTTTTGGCGAGCCAGATCGGCATCGTCGATCCCTTCGGCGTGTCGCCGAATTGCTTGTTTGCTCGCCAAATTGGTTTCTTCCATGGGCTGTTATGCTGGAACTTTAGGAGAGATGAAGGTCCACTCGGCGACTCGCCGAGTAGCTTTGGCGAGTTCCAGCTTTGCTTTCCTTCAACTTTTCAGCTTCTTTCGCTCCTTTTTGCATCATAATGTCCTTGCCTTGCTCTTGAGTCTTCATTGTTGCATATCAATATTTTAACATCAGTTATGAGCATAAAATAGGCATTGAGGACACTAAATCCTTGAATAATAAGCCCTAAATGAGTAAAAATCCCTCACTCATCAATAATAGGAACTGATGCAATGAATACCACGTAAGAAAATATGAAACTGATAAATACTGGAAAAAAAAAAACTAAATAACTAGTTACAAGGTCATGCATCACCTGAGTCTGGATTGTGGGAGCTACAAATAACTGACATATAATCATGTGAGTTAAACATGGAATTTGATGTATAATCCCCACAATAATATCCAAATATACCTTGCTAGGGTATAGAGGCTGATCTAAGCTAATATCCATAAAGGACTAATGAGTCACTCCTGGTCTGATGGGTGACCCTTAAAATTCTATGGTGACACATAGTTTTGGGACTAAGGGATTGCTACTAAAGATCTCAGTTCTAACTGACGGGTGAGCCTTTATCCCTAGGTCCGCTTGATTTTAAGTGATAGTTCCAATAGAAAACATTAAAGATGGAAATGGGGTGGTGCGGGGTGGGTGGATCTTAACCCGCAAAAATTGTAACCCACTCCGCATAGACCCGCCCAGCATAATTTTTTTAATATTTTCCTTTTCTAATTAAGTTTGATACTAAAAATAATATTCATAAAATAAATTTATTTACTCATTAAGTTGTATTAATTTAATAGATAATGACTTAAAATTTAATATTTTAGAGGTCAATTGGGAAGCATGTAAGAAACTGTATTAGTTTTAATTGAACCATTATTATTTACTATCTTGAATAATTTAGTAAATTTAAAGAAACTATCTTAATAGATAATGCTCTACCACTCTTATAACATGTAAAATTAAAATTAAGTTTGAACCCGCATAGACCCGCAACCCACCCTGTTCCACATTAGTTTTTAAAAAAATCACTTCAACCCGCCCCGCATCCCTCCTTGCCCCACATAACCTTAAAGTTTTCCCATCCTGCATAGCCTTGAACCCACCCCGCCTCATTGTTGTTCTTAGAAAATATGTTGATAATTTGATAATATTACTAATCTGGTAATACTGAATGATGCTGATAAAACTAATAATATGAATACTGATAATAATTGATATACACTTTATCAGGAAGCATCTATAATCATAGGAAACTTATAGTCTGAGTCAAACAGCCTAATCTAACATAGTTCTAAGACATGAAATATCTATATACTGAGGGTACATGAAATATACTATTTACAAGTTTTGAATTTAGAGATGAAATCACATAATTAAACTATTCACAAAGAAGAATGATAAATTAGATAATGAAAACTCATACTTTACATGAGAACCCTAATTTTTGTAGAAATCATTAACTGAAATATTAGATTTACTTTAGGACTCAATGGGTGAAAGGATTCCCATTTATGAAATTCCACACACATGAAATGGAAGCCCTAGCTTGATTTCTTGAACTGGAGCTTGAAGGTGAAGAACTCTAGTTCTTGCTTAAGAGGATCCTTGAGCGTAATGAATTTGATTTTTGGGTATTAGGCGTGAATGGGGAGGGTTAGGTCAAAAAATTCCCATTAATCCCACCTAATATAGGCTAAAATGACATAGTATAGAGACTAAAAGAGTGGGAAAAGACCAAAATGACCCTGAAAGAAAACCAACAACAACAACTTCCATGAGACCATCTACGGTCTGTGGATTGATCTATGGATCGTAGATACCTCTCATGGAAATCAGACCATTTTTTGAGTCTCTGAAGTTCCATCTATGAGACATGTCTATGGTATGTGGTTCCACTTACAGACCATAAACAATATGCGTAAATGTCAGGCTAAAACAAAGTTCCAGGAGTTTGTTTCATGGGGCCTTATCCATAGTCTGTTTTACGACCCATAAACACCTTCCGTCAAACATAGGCTAAAATCCTTGCTTTCTTAAGTTGATCTATGGGTCCTATCTACGGTCAGTGGTTCCTTTTACGGCTCGTAGATAGCGTCCGTAAAACCCTACTTTTTTGCAGACTTAAATTTCTGAAATCCCATGATCTTGATCTGGACTTTAGAACTTTTGGGGAGTTGCAATATCATTCCTTGGGATCATTCGTCCTAGAAAAGAGTCTAACTAACTTGTAAAGAGCAGGGAAAGGAATGTAATCCCAAGACAGAAAACTAAACATTGATAATTGGTGGAGTGACTGACTCTGGACTGATACATGATGACTGATCTAATTTCATAAACATGCAAACAGACTAAGACATGGGAAATAATCGAAAGACATGGATTTAAATGGAATTGCTAAGGAGGAACTATTACCTCACACTGTAACTGAACTAGACGGAAAGATGTAGGGGGTACTTAGCCATCATATCTACTTTTGCTTCTCAAGTAGCTCTCTCAGCTAAATGATTCCTCTAAAGGACTTTCACTTAAGTGACTTCCTTGTTTCTCAACTTACAAACGTGATAGGCACGAATTTAGACTAGGACCTCTTCGTAGGAGAGAATATCTCACACCAACAATCTCTAAAGGCACAACTGAAGTCGGATCACCAATACATTTCTTCAATAAGGACATATGAAACACATGATGAGTCGATGCCAATTTTGTAGGTAAATCCAGCTCATAGGCCACCTTACCAAAGCGTCTTACAATTTTGTAAGGAAACATGATGAGTGGTAGATTTGCACTCATTTAAGGTCCATTTATTTCAATAACTAGTGTCCTCAATACCTAATTTTGTAATATTTTGATAGAATGTTGATGATTTGCAGCTATGAAGGCAATTGGACAAGGCAATGAATGATATTTGAAAGAATGACTAAAAATATAAAAAGAAGTGCAAAATAAACATTGTTGATCGCCTAACAAGAAGGGTGGATCTCCAACTGAGCACGACCTCGGTCAAATTGACAGTGCATAGCACTTTTGTCTATCAAAGACGGTCGGTGGACTCCACTAGAGATGACGATGCACCGAATGAGAACGGCGATCCTCACGCACATCGCCCAAAGCAATAGTGTGCAAAGCAAAGATTGAATGCTCGAAAGGCGAACCAAAGTGGTACTCGGTGATTCACCAAAGGTGAAAGGCTGACTCAATCGATTTTTTCAACTGAGGTTCAAACACTTAAAGCCTAGAGTATCGTAAGGTGAGCTGAGGAGAGAGGGTGATTCAGCGAACAGGTTTGGTGAGCCCGACTAATGTCTCTAATTCAGTCGCGAAATGGATTTTGGGAAAGTATAAATAGCCCAAAGGATACAAATTTTATAAGTTTCGTTTTGAGTTCAGAAAGTTCTTTTTGGAGATAAGAGTTGAGAGTTTTTAGAACACTTTACCTTTGAAGAATACTTTTCTAGCTTTTGGAGTTTTACAACTTGAAGTTTGAATTTGATAAATTGAAGTTGAATCCAAAGTGGGTTTATTTGTAATTGTTTGATTTCAAGTTACCCATGGCTGCTTTCATAGAAGGTATAATTTCTTTACTTTTTGTGATGGGTTGCTAAAACTCCAAGATCTAGAGGTGCTCAAATGGGGTTGGGTGTTGATTTAATGTAGTGAGTATTGTGCTATGCTCTATTTTGTTGTTGTTCATACATGAATTTGGTCTAATTACCATGGGATTAACTTAAGGGTTAAGATTGCAAACTTAATTCCTACTTCCGATCTCTGGTTGATGCTCGAAAGAGATTAATTGGAGTGGGTAAGTAGTTCATTTGAATGATGTAGTAATAATTTTTGTTGGTAAATAAATTTGATAAAAAATAATGAATTTGGTGAATATAAATGGTAAAGTTAGGAATTGATTTGAAGTAATACAAAACTTTATGCTTATGAGATATTTATGTTTTAAAAAGTAATGATATGAATTATAAATTTTATTTACATATGAAATAAAATTGTTAGTAGATATAAATGTTTTTTTTTTTTAGAAAATATAAACTTATGGGTCAATTTTTGTATTTGAAAAATCTCAAATTGTGATTTGAAATTCTCAAACTATGCTTTTTAGAGAATTTAGGATTTCATCTCATGAGATGAAATCAGCGTGAAATCACATGTCCAAACGTTGATTTCATCTCATGATTTATATCGCGATACGAAATCACATGTCCAAACGACTACTAAGTACGAAATTTAGTGTTGTACTCTTCTTTTCTTAAAAACTCAAGTGTTATTTCCAGTTGTTGAGTGAATTTGAAGTTTTACGAAATTTGGGTTACCGCTATTTTGCTGAAATAAATTGTTCTATCATGCAAGGATATATTCATAACTTCAAATGCTTGAGAGAAATAATTTCCTTAAGAAAATGACAGTGTGAATTCAGTTAGCTTTATTTTTAATTATTTTATCTTTTTTCTACTATGATTATTTATTTAATTGTTCTTATATACATTCTTTCAGTATTTGCACAACACTTTTGCAATTATTTTAGTGGCATAACCGATATCTTTAAAGACGTGATTCTTCTATAGTTATTTGTGAAACATCAAAAGTAACCATTTATTATATTCAAGAAGGTTAATACACGTCCATGTAGAGAATCACAATGGATTAATTCTCAAAAGATATGCTAGAATTCTTACGATACACTGAATAATTGTTAACATCACAACTAATCTAAACCCTGCCATTTAGATAATTAATCATGTAATGAAACTTGGACTAAATGATAAAAAAATAAATATTGCCAATATATATTAAATACACATATCATCAATTCCAAGATGTCATTGTGCAATAATTCCGTTAAATTACATAGGATTCAGATGGGGCCGGCAGTTGTTATTTTTATAACAAGTTGAGTGAATTATTCTTCTCACTGCTTCAACAATAATTACAAGTTGCTTAATACAGATTAGTGGCCACCGCAAAAACAAGATTAATACAGAAATTAACATTATATTATATTAGTTCATACAAGAAGAAAAAGGGATAACAAATTATGTTAATCCATTACAGCATCCATCCTGGAATGAATCCATTAATATTATGAGCAGTTGTTGCGGCATTAACCTCATGATTTGCACCCATATTTGGACCGTATCTGCATGGGGAGGATTAAATCTATATAAAATATAATATGAGTGTATTATAGATATTTCCAGCATATTCTTGCAATCACGCTTCGATTTTTTTTATTTTGAGACGATGATCTATCGAAAATAATTTATTTATCCACAAAGTTAAGGATTATATATGCTGACTATCCTCTCCTCACACTACTAGAAACAAAGATTTTTCTCATTGCTAATCAGTGGAAAATTTATACTATAAAGCGTGATTTTTTCCATTCATTTTTCACCTAACCACAGTTCACTTAGGAAACAGATTCTCACTGATACAGTGAGAAGCTTCCTATGTTTTCCATATGAAACGATATATGACTTACTTTCCTTTTTAGTCAGTCCCAAAAAGAATGACACATTTCTATATTATGTAACAATTTAACTTTAAAATACTCATTTACATCCACATATATATCTATCACTTATTTTAGACTATATGTTTTAAAAGTCTTTCTTTCTTTCTTCAACTCTGTATTAAGTCAAACTAACTCATATAAAATGGGACGTAAGGAATTTTACGTACCCGAATTGAGGAGATGAAGAATTCAAACCGAGAGGTTGAAAGAAAGGTTGTGCAGTTTGTGAAGGGAGTCGAATGTATTCCATTGTTTGTCCTCCATTATTTCCCCTTGACAATCCAAGTGGAATTCTAGCTGCACTTTCTTCCAGCTGATCACAAACAATTATTCATTAAAAATACATAAAAAGCAAATGATCCATCAACTTAATTAATTAACACATATATACGTACCTTGTTTCTAAGTTGTTTATTTGCTTCTTCCAGCATTTGCTCCTAAAATATTTATATATTAGAATTTTATGATATGCTTTTGATGGGATAAATGAATTTTGTGATGCTAAGGTAGTGTACCTTTTCCTGAAGATCTGCCAGCTGATCCAGCATAGATTGAGTCTGACAAAGTGTGCACTTACACATATAAAACTGATTGTTGGAAAATGAACTTTACACCAAAATCATACTAGCTCCTCCCTCTTTCCACCACAATTTATATGGCTTATTTTCCTTTGTAGTCGGTCCAAAAAAAAAGGACATATTTTTATATTTTTTTAATAAAATAATTTATAGTCATACAAATTTTATTACGTATTTTAGACTACAAATTTCAAGATCAAATGACTGCTAAAGCAAGCTAAGCTTCACATGACCTAGAAGAAGCCAAAAGACCCTCTCATCAGGTATTAGTCTCTCTCTTTCTTAAACTTTGTGTCAAGTCAAACTAACTCATATATGTGTGTGATTATGTGTGTATGCTTGTGTTTATCATATCACGGCTTCCTAAGATGCTAACACAGGAGCTATTATTGCTACGGAAGTTTATTGGTGGAGCAAGAAAAGCGGGAATGAAGATATAGGCTAGCTAAATACTCTCAAATCTGTGTACGAAAAATATCGTTCTGGTACCGTACCATTGGATAGGAAAATCCCGCCCCCTAATCATGCCTCGAAGAAGAAAATTTACAAAGAAAGATCCAACTCAAACACACAAAAAGACAAAGATGACTATCGGGGCATGGCACGTTGCTAAGGACAGGCTCGTGTTGTGACTAAAGAATAGATGAGCATGACGCATGCCATTAAATCCTTACAATATTTAAGTTGAAGTATTTGGATATACCTTCTTTGATCTAATTTTCTTCAAAGACGCATCCAATTGGTGCTCAAGCTGCTCAAGTTCTTTCGAGTTTAGTGTGCCCAAATCCTCTCCAAGAAGATTTCTATTAAAGCCATAATAATTTTCACAAATCAAAAACTTATGTAAAGCTAACTAAAATTATTTTTCATTGAGTTAACCCTTGTGTTAAAAGTATACACGTTCAGGGTGATTTAATTACATCACTAATATCTTACCTCTGAGAACGTTGAAGGAGCTCAACTCTAGCTTTTAGCCTCACATACTCATTGTAGTTCATCTGTTAAAAGAAAAAAGCGTTGAGAAATACAATTAATTAATAAAAATATGTTCTCTTTTATAGTTTAAATTTTTAAATGAGATGGTCACACGATTCAACATGATATCAAAGCACCATATCTATAAAAAAAGAATCAGGCGCACAGGCGTCCTAAATGATGTTAGGGAAAATTGCTCTTTTGGTTCCACTATATGTGTAAATATGTCACGTGACTAAAGAATGGAACCATGTTGTACTTGAATTGCGTTCCCAGCTTAATTATCTTTACGTATTTTCCATGTATTTCAAGCTACAGATTTTGTTAGGCTTTAGGAAAAAAAAAACTAAAATACCATCTCTTAACTAATTCTATGCAGTATTAGAATAGTATTCACCAAACATAATAAAAATAACTATAAAGTGGAACCAACTTAATGTTTAAAATAATTACTTACAACAACTTAATTGTTTTTTTTAACTACACGGTATAAATATCTTGAAAGAAACGTAGTATATACAATACTAAATGAGTTCCACGTTAGTAGGGTAAAATTTTATGATTTTTCTATTAAAATGCATAATTATATGACCATATATGAAATTTATCTTATAATCATATTGTGTCCAGAGGCAGAGCCAGTATTAAGAGTTTGAGGGTTCTAAATTTCCTTCCCCTTCCTTACCATTGAGTTGTCAATCAGTTTTGTTAGGGATTCACCAGTTATCACTTAATTTTCTAGTACAAATACAGGGTCTAAGAAAAACTACTGGGTTCGTCCGAACCCACGAACCCTCACCTAACTCCGCCCCTAATTGTGTCAATACACAAGATCATAATAACAGTTTTATAGATACAATACAATAAGAGTTAATTTGTATATGTTTATGATCGTAAATTTCTTTCACACTTATACGACACCCATTATTGATTTATTTGCACGGTCGAAGTATATAACTTAAATTCACAATATCATACAATTCAAGAAAATGATGAAAAGATTGGCAAGGGAGCATCAAGAACAATCTTGTGAAGCGGATAGTTTTATTTGCACAATTGTCACACATTTTTTCCCACTTAACAACTAATTAATTAGTCAGTACTAATTCTGTACAAAACAATTGCAAATGTGTGAGGAGACTAATAATGTAAGTTTATTACGCAATCGAACTATCTTGATATATACCTTATCAAATAATATATATAGCTAAAATATACAAGATAAAGTAGAAAAGCAATACCTGAGTATCATTAACGGGTAACATCGGATCCAAAGATGCGTAACTGCATTGTTGATACTTTGCAAGTGTTGTTATCATGCTTCAACAATTTAATATAAAAGAAAAGTTATTAGTCATTTTCCCAACATGCTGCTGTTGAATTATATATAATCTCATATACATCAACTATAGAAATGCATCAAGAGAGGTCTCTGCGGTTTTGCACCACTCTACATATCACAATAATTAAAAAATGAATTTATACGTTCAATGCTCAATTCTTTCATATATGTTGTAAAATAGATAAAGGTTCATCATCTGAACCAAAAAGGAAAAACACTATTATATGTGTGTTTGGTAGGGAGGAAAACATTTTTCACTTTAATTCTTTTTTTTATGTTTGTTTGGTCAAAAGTTGTGAATTTTTTAATTTTTTTAGGAAAATAAATTCTTTAATAATGAAGAAAATTGAGGTGGAAAAAATAAGTTCTATAACAGACATACCACACTGATAGTTTTTCCCAGCCTCACCCCTATAGCTCCCACCCCGACACTCCTACCCCACCCCTACCCCATAGTGTTTATATAGATTATCTACATATATTTTCAAGGAAAAAGGGTAAAAAATGTCCTTAAATTATATGAAAGGAACAAAAATGTCATTTGTTTATAGTTTGGCTCAAAAATGCCTTTACCGTCAATACCTTGGTTCAAAAATGTCCTTGTAGTCAATACTTTGGTCCAGAAATGCCCATATAGTTACAAAATGGGTAAAAAATTCTTTTTTTCGAATAAATATATTATTATTTTTCTCGATTGAAGTAACATAAACATTTGCTAATTTTTTAAAAACAACATTATTAGAAAAAGAATGTGTTAAAAAGAAAATAATATATTTACTTGGAAAATGAGCATTTTTGACACATTAAATAACAATAAGGGCTTTTTCGACTAAAGTATTGACGGCAAGAACATTTTTGGACCAACTACAAACGGAGGGCATTTTTGTTCCTTTCACATAGTTTAAGAGTATTTTTGAACCAAAGGTATTGACGGTAAGGACAGTTTTTAGCCAAACTATAAACGGATGACATTTTTATTCCTTTCACATAATTTAAGGACATTTTGACCTTTTTCCCTATTTTCATAAATAATATTTTATACTTACTTACCAACGGTCAAACAATAAGCAAATAAATATTTTCTTTCGTATTAACCATATCTTTAAAGCAAAAAAGCTGCATTTAAAACTTGTAAAATGTCAAATATTCAAGAAATGAACTTTTTTAGATGGGAAGGCATAATTCTGAACACATTGGTAATTATTCCTTTCGTTAGGGGTGTCATGTGGGACAGGTCGACCCCAAACCGGTTTGTTAAGTATTGCCCAAGCTCGCTGGCTAGCTCAACCCAGTTCAAGGGCCGATCCACCCTAAGCCATCCAGGCCTTAGAGCCCGATAGACTAGCTCGATTGGCAGTAGGCCAATAACCAGTGCACCGGCACGGTGTTGGGCAAACTGCTATTTTCGCAAAACGGATTATTTTGGAAAAATGGGGCCCAGAACACCCCAAATTCAAAAGAGGAAAAAACAACAAGAAGTTTTAAAAATTATATTTTCATCCATTTTTTTACTAATAAATATTTTCTACTTTTCATCATTTTTCTATAACAAACAATCTCTTTATTGTCTCTCAATTACTTAGTTTTCAATTTCTTATTATTTTGCAATTAACAACAACAGCTGAAAGTTTTAAACTTCGAAATGTTCAATTCATCATTACAAGTTGCTTAATTTTAGACAATTTGATATATTTGTTCTAATTTTTACTTTTATTTAGTATATCAATTCTTAAATATTTATTTATATTATTTTTTGTATTTTTAAGTCTGGTTAACTTAATATGCATGATAGATAAAATAAGAAAACTAGGTAAAAGTGCTAAAAATTGTGTCCCAAAGATAGTAATGGTGGTAAAAAAAATTGATTTTGGTAGGGATAGTAAAAAAAGAAGAGTATGTACTACATTGAATTCTCGTATGCATGCAACACCACCTAGTAAAATAAGAGAAATAGGTCATGTGAGTGCACATGATATAAAATTATAAATTATTGTGATGCCCAAGTCCTTTTCGCATATGTTGTCGCAGTCTTGGATAGAGTTCATTACCTATCTTTCTTAGTTTGATTGAGACTATCTAATGTCAAAAATAAAATTATTTTTATATTTATTGAAATTTTTTGAAAAAATTAATTTTAACCTCGGGTTAATTTACTTCGCCTAAAAGAGAAGAAAATTTTTGAACCCTTAGATTTTAGTCTTATAAAGACTAAGAAAATGAAGTAGAGGTAAATGTATATAATAATGATGATGAAAATTTTTGAACCCTTAGTTTTAGTCTTATAAAGAATAAGAAAATGAACTATATAGAGGTAAATGTATATAATAATGATGATGATAGTGACTTGTTGGGTGTGATGTGGCGATTTAGATTTGAGTTATGTGAGGTCTAGAGGGAGTGTTGTAGTAAAGTTAATTTTTAAATATTTTGTGGACCATATGTATAAACAAAAGGATATAAAGTGATTTTAGGAAGAAGTAAGCCTTTTTAGTGATTAATAATTCTAATCTCGTGTAATTGAGTTGCATTAAGGTTTAATATTAGAATATTTTCATCATAGATGGTGAGGTATAGGATGTTCATGTATGGACTACAATTAATTCCTAATCCCATCATTACACTATAGTAATTAAACTACAGTGCGTCTTAGGATATAAACTTGAGTTTATGTCATTGTTCGTGAAGAAGTTTATTCTATAGAGCTAGTGGGATATGATATTATTTTCACTAATTTAACGCATTAATTGTGTGCCTCATGGATTCCTACATAGAGGGACAACTGAGTAGGTGTACGTTGAAGTTTATTAACGCGGAGTTATGCTATTATATATGAGTTATGTTGGTAAGTGAGAGTACATATATAGATGTTGTTGATGCTGCCACACAAGTTGGGCAGGAGTTGTCATGGTCAAGACCAGCTCAATTCTATATAATATATATCTCGACTCTAGCAATGGTTTGTTAGAATTGCTAGTCTATTCCCATCGCCTGATTAAGATGGTTGACACTACAGTTAATCTTATGACCCCAAATATGGTAGATTATAACATCATTATTGGTATGGATTGGTTGATATTTTGTCGAGTAAATTGAATTTTTGTGTTAAGATTCTATTGTGAGGGAGTTCCGATATGTTTTCTCATATGATTTACGGGGTCTACCATCTATAAGGGAAATTGAGTCTAATACTGATCTTGTTTCCCCCATATGGTATGTATCCTTGAGTTACAAGAGTTGCATAAACAAATTCAGGAGTTGCTTGACAATGGCTTTATATTGTCTAGTGATTTACCTTAGGGTGCGCATCGGTACTGTTCTAATGAAGAAAGATGATTTTATGTGCATGTGTATATTATTATAGATATTTGAACAAAATTACCATTTAGAAAAAATATTATTTGGTCTTGCATTGATGATTTGTTTGAGCAATTGTAGGATACGATGTGCTTTTCTAAGATTGATTTGAGAGATGAGTATTATCAGTTGAAGATCAAGAAAAAGGATATCTCCAAGACAACTTTCAGGACTAGATACATATACAATGTGTGTTCTTTGTTATATCTTGTGGGATTACAAATGCCCCAACTACTTTTTGTGTATGATAATTTGGATGTTCAACTTATGTCTTGAAGGTCTAGGCCTAGTAGGCTACTAAAGGTAGAGGGATTTTCCGTTCTTGTAGCCCCAATTGACTAGATTGACTTACAAAGGGGATTATTTTCAATAGACAAATGAGTGTGAGTGTGGCTAACATAAGCTGAAGTTTGTTTTGATTATCACTCTCGTTTTCTAACTTCTTACAAGTATTGGTAGGTATGAGTTATACTATGATGTTTTACCCATAGTCCTCGAGTGTATTTTGATACATAACAAAAAAAAATGATAGCCTATGCTTCGAGGCAACTGAAGAATCACCAGAATATTTATCTCACACATGATTTAGAGTTGACAAAAATTATGTTTGCTTTGAAGATTTGGCATTATGACTTATATAGTGGACCAGTGACGAACCCAGAATTTCTATGAAGGGGGTTCGAAGTAAGAAGAAGTAAATACGTGAAAATTACAAAATGAAAAATCAACTCAACCCGCGTTTAGGTTCTTTCTACTTTACCCTACTCCATCGAGCTTTTAAAAATTTCTTTTATTTTGCAGTGTTCTACATTTTTTTTGAACTTTTTCTAAATTTTGAATTCGTGTCCATTCAATTATATGTTACTTTAAAAACCACCAAGATTCTTTAAAAAGGTGTAAAGATTGAGTTACTAATATTATAGTGCATTTTCAAAAGATAAATAAATAACATCGTCGATTTTTTTAGTTCATTTAATTCAATTTACTAGGTTAATCATTTATAAAAAGACAAATGATGAATAAATCAAATAAGTTTAGTTTAGTTTTCATCTCTATTGAATCGAATTGAAAAAATAAAATAAGAAAGAGATACTATGAAATTAAGAAGAAAAAAATTAATTAAATATATTTTGTTAAAAGGATATTCACGACTTTTAAATTTTTCCATTCGATTAATCTTATTTTATATGATTTTATATAATATTTTTTAATACAATTTCAAATATAATAATAATTCATCATTTTTTAAAAGAGTTTCTTTGAGTTAGTACATGAGAAGAGAGTTATGTAGAAATAAAATGAGCAATATAAATAAGAAGAATAAAAGATAAGAATATGAAAAAAATGTGGCTAGTAAATTTAAACAAAGATATTAAGAAAAAGAAATAGCATAAAGAAAAAAAATAATAAAAAACAAAAAATAATACAGCTTTAGATTGAATCCAAAAACAATAGGCCTTTACTGGGTATTCTAGGCCCAAAATTTGAGCACATCGCAGCCTTTTCAAAGCAAAAACAAAAGGTGGAAAAATGTTGCATATAACGGAAATCGAACTCAGACTATTTTGGCTAAAAGTGACCCCCTTAGCCAGTGAGCTACGCTTCTCTTCAGTGTTGAGGGGGTTCATTTTAAGTTAAATACTCATAAAAGCAGAAGTTTGCGTATAATTTTTCGACCCAGAACCACCTAACTTCCACGTAGGTCCACCCCTGTTAAGTGGACTATGTGACGTCTATACTAATCACAAGAAGTACATCTCTAATTAGAGAATTTGAATTTGCAGCAACAGAGATGATCGAGTTGCTAAAGAATTATGACATCACTATTTTATATCATTGGGACAAGGCAAATGTGATAGCTGATTTTTGAGTGGGACGTCTATGTATAAATATACTGTCTAGATTGACTGTAAGAGAAGGCTAATAGCTATTGAGGTACCGGCTTTAGCTAATATTGTGTAAGATTACTAGCTAGTATTGTGGCACACTCATCCTAAGTAATATAAATTCATGGGAGATAGCACAAAGATCCCTACTTGGTTGAAATTAGAGGAAAATGTTCTCCTTGATAAAGAGTTTAGCTTCATGATTAATAGTAATGCGGTACTTTACAAGAGTGATCCTTTGTGTGTACCCATATGGATGAGTCGAGGCATTTGTTACTTGATGAGGTACACAATTCGAGATATTCTATTTGTCGTAGCACTACAACGATGTATCAAGACATTCATCAGTTGTATTAGTGAAAAGGGATAAATAATCTCATAGTAGAGCATGTATTTAGTTGCTTTAACTATGAGCAAGTCAAGTGTGAGCACTAAAGCACAAAGTTTGGTTATTCTAGAGTAGAAGTGGCATCGTATCACTAGGGACTTCATGGTAGACTTACCACGGTTGAAGAAGCATGACTCAATTTTGATGGTTCTTGAAAACATCACCAAGTTTGTGCATTTTATACTAGTCATGACTACTTATTTTGTGGAGTATTTGGCACGAATATTCATTAGGGATGTATCTACTTGTAAGGATAACTTGTTTTATCATCTAAGATAGGGATTCTCAATTCTGGCGATTTTCCCATAAGAAGTACGGTCCACAAGTCGAGCTTAGCACAATATTTCATTTACAGAATAATGGACAATCTAACAGACTATTTTATTTCTAGGCGATACTTTGGAGGTTATTAGGACGATTATTTTCCTTTAGCTTTTGTTTGCTTATAATAAAAGTTATCAATATAGTATCCACATGACACCATTTGAGACATTATATGGTCATCAGTGCCATTCTTTATTTCCTTGATTTGAACCAGAGACACTGTTAAGTTATTAGACCTAGAGTAAGTACAACAGACCTTGGAATAAGGTCTTGATTATTCGGGGCCAACTTTAGATATCATAAATTAGGCACAAATCTTATACTAATATGCAAAGACATGCCATGCGTTTATGAAGGCTAAGTATGTACTTCTCAAAGTATCACCAATGAGAGGTGTAAAATGGTTTGAGAAAAATAAAATTGAGCCCGAAGGGTTTTACTGGCGACCGGACTCCCCTTCTCTGGAAGTCTAATGGTGAGAAAGTCCCGTGACATCCAAGTTAGATTTTAGAAATGAAAGATTGAGGAGCTGCTGAAGATGGGGCTGCAAAGGGCAGTTCCGGTAAGAGAGAGAAAGTTTGATTGATAAGGGCATTCTTATGAGATCCTAAAGCATGTTGGTATAGTTATATACAAGCTTAATTTGTCTCCTAACATGACATACATCTAGTTTAGAGTCTTTTGATGGTTAAGAAGTATGCTCAAGATTAAAGTCATGGCACATCAGATCGTAACATTCAAGAAATGAGAGTTTGTCTTATGAAGAAACTTCTTTAACAATCTTAGATAGACAAGTTTGCAAGTTGAGGGCGAAAGATTTTCCTTTGATTAATGTATTTGGAGGAACCATCGACAGGAAGAGACGACTTAAGAGACAAAGCCATACAAACAAAGTACCCACTGTTGTTTGAGACCTTAGGTACACTTTCTTAGTTTGTTCAAGAATGAATAAGAGTTAACATGAGAGAAGATGTATACCTCTAATCTTGTTAAAATATAATTAGATTTGCATTTTGAAGATTGACATAGTTTTGTATACGTATATATTTAGGCCTTGTTGGGATGGTCTATGTGAAAACTCGATACTCAAGGGTATTTAGGCACAATTGAACATTTGTAAACCTTTTGTTGGTGTCTCGTGCATTGAAATTTCAATATCTGACACCACAAGGTTGGTTAGATAATTGATTTGTCAATGACATTTTTTTACGACTCGCTAAATGCGATCAAAAGGAAGAGGCATGAAAGTTGACCAACTAGTCAACTATCAGACACACCACCATCTCAAGGTCCTAGTTCCGATCACATAAAATGAATAGTGATGAACTTCATATGAGATTTTTTTCATTTTAAAAGTGGGAGCTCATTAGGATGATCTAAGATACATATTTCTACCAAATAATCAAAGGTATTAATTTACTAACCCCCTATTGTGATATATTCAACTTCTGTATAATTTCATCCACAAAATCAAGTGATTTGAAAGCTCGAATTGGGAATTTTGACTTCGAAGGTATATGAGTTGACTTTTAAGCTGATCATATCAATTTTTAAATAATACTTATCTTTTTTGAGTGTTTAGCAATGTTGAGAAAGTGCTCAAAATAAGTTTTAAAATGCTTAAAACAAGCCAAAAACTATGCATTGAGCAACCCCAACTTATGACTTTTTAGCTTTTTAAATTATTCTGAGTTGACCAATGGTAATTTTACTATTGTATCACTTATAGCTTTTTGTTATTCCAACAGTGTCATCAAATAAAGCTATAACTCTCTTCTTTTCAATTTATATGACGTATCATGACTGGATACAAAATTTAAGAAATATATGAGAAAACTTTGCCATGTTTTAAAACTATCTTTAAACTGAATAAATTTTGAATAGATCGAAGAGCACATGTTTGTGGAGTTTTGGTCAAACAAGTGGGACCCAATATAGATAAAATGTTGATTGTATCATTAAATATTTATCAAATATGAAAATGTATCATTATTTTTGGAATTGTCTAAAAACAAGTATCATATAAATTGGGACATAAACAATATTTGGTTTCAGACTATTTTATCATGTTACCTTCATTATATTGCTGCCTCTTCCCTTCTCTACCTCTGATCTTCATTATTATATCCTTTAAAATGTCTTTGCATGTTTGTTTGTAGTTTTCTTGTTTACAAAAGCTACATTATCTCATTGTAAATCACTGTTTTTTATTTAGTTTGCAAGACTAAATCTTGATTTTTGTGTAAAACCCTATTTAAAACACCATTGATCTTGCATTTTAGTTTGAATATAAGATTTGGGTAGTCGCATCTGATCAAGAAATTATATATATACTTTATAAATATTTTTTTCCAACTTACTCGATTAGTTTTTTTTTCTTTTTTTTTTGCAATTATCTTATACTGTCATATGTATATTATCTGCATGCATTGTCATTGATTTATACCGCTAATATATGGGTTATTACATGTATCAAATAATTAAGCACCACAAAAAATTTGTAACATGTTAAAATAATGTGTAATATTAAAATTTTACCAATATAAAAAGAAAATAAGAAGGGAAGATACTTAAAAAGGATAGAAAACTAATTTACCAAATTCAAAAAACAAGAAAAGAAAAAAAAAGGGTTTATTTTTGATAAATTGTTGTTATAGGAGGGGGTTACATTTCTTAGGTATATGCAGTTTTTTATTTATTTTTTACTTTATAAAATGTGTTATAGAAAGTAAGTTTTGTTTGGTAATATTTGATATAATAATTCTTATGATTATGATATAACAATAGTATTTGTCATTTCTTAGAAATATAGTGTACGGATTTGAGACAGAAGATTATCTGCTGGATAATTAACTACCTTCAAGTTTATTAAGTTAATAGAGTATATTCTGTTATTGATTACTGCAGTGCAGATATTAATGTTATCTTTAACACCCTGGCCCCTGCATAAGCAGCCTTTTCTCCCTTCTAGGGAATCAAACAAAAGTTGACACATCTGCTAATCAAATCTCAACAGTGTAGTGAATTGGTACCATTAGATGAACAAATAGACACACTTTGTTCTTTTCTTTTTGATAAAAAGATGAATCCAGTTACAATCTCTACCTCAAGAAAAAAACAAAGATCGAGGATCTTTCAAAAACAACATATCTATCTTAGTCAGGTAGTTGTAAGGTATGTGTATATTCTACCCTCCTAGACGGCTAAACCACACTTAGAGAAATTTCACTGTATATGTTGTTGTTGATAAACCTAATGGATCAATCTTCTTATACAAATACAGAAACGATTAGTAGATCTTCTCAACATTAGTAGATCTTGGGAATAAAGGTAGATGATTTATCTAACAAATATATCTATATCTATATTTAGTACGTATAATAGAAGACCTAAATGGAGTTCGTACACATTCAGATCTCGAACATATATATAATTAAGGTGAGAGAGATATATATGGTTGAGTTAATTAACGAAACGTTTATAGACGCACAAAAAAAGTATAGACAAAAAACATATATATATATATATATATATATATATATGGAAAATTAGGGTGGAGAATAAAGACCTGGAAGCACTTGAAAACTCATAGAGTTTTCCACGGCTAGAGAAGATGATGAGAGCAACTTCAGCATCACAAAGTACAGATAACTCATAAGCTTTCTTAAGAAGTCCATTTCTTCTCTTAGCAAAAGTTACTTGCCTGTTTATTTTGTTCTCTATTCTCTTTAGTTCTACTCTTCCTCTTCCCATTTTCTCTTTTCTTAGCTTGCCTCTAACAAGAAACACTATTATTCCACTCTAGGTTAACACACTTTTCCTACTCTCTCTCTCTGTGGACTACCAAATTTAATGGAAATAAGTGACATGAAAGAGAGAGAGAAGCACTGATATGCCCTATCTAATCGTTGTTCACTTTCATATAACCCGTAATGCGTCGAATTGATAAATCACATATATTCATGTTTATTTAAAAAATAGATAAATACATATTTGTGATATATATTATTATGAATTTTTAAATATGTACTTCTTCTGTTTCATTTTATGTGGCACCTTTTAATTTGATACAATATTTAAGGAAAAAAAAAGATTTTTGAAACTTGTAGTTTAAAACAATTCTTGAATATTTGTGTGATTGATTAAGGGTAAAAGGGGAATCTTAAAGTTAAATGATTTTTAATTATAGTAAGGTAACATTCTTTTTGGAACGAACTAAAAAGAAAATGATGTCACATAAAATAATAGTGGGAGTATAATTTTATAAATATTCGCTAGTCGATAAATCAGCAACAATATAATGTAAACTAGTTATTCTTTAATCCCCTAATATGACGCAAGTGATGAATCTTTTTTTTTTTTTTGCAAAACTTAAATAATCAAATTTTAAATTATATGGTCAAACGCCAACTGAGTACAAAATTTGTTACGTATACTTATTTAATAATATTTTAACAATTTAAGACAACTAGTGAATTCTCATAAACTCACACCTGCCTCCACCTCCGCTTAAAGATTAATAAAGACATATTTCTTATATTCATTTAGAGATAGAGTATTATCTAAAGTAACTTTAGTCTCAAACCTCTACCCTTCTAAAATAGCCCAATCAGCTTGGTGATAATTCTCAAACAGAGACCTATTAATAATGATGATAGAGCAGATACTAATAAATTTCACCTGAGAACTGAACTCTAAAAAGTTATATTTTTATACATCCTAAAAAGTGTGTCTCTACATATATATATATGCAATTCTTAATGAATGTATATTTTATTATATAAGTATATATACGTGTACATGGAGTTACCCTATATGTAATAGTATAGGTCCTTTTTGTGGTTTTGGGTAAATTAATGTTTCACATTGATACATCGTATTATCTATTGGACACGAATATCAACGTAAAAGTACAATCTGCAGTATTGAATTACCAACGTGTCGATGCTTCCTTTACGAGCTGTCTTTTTCTTACTAATTTTCTACTATTACCTTAGAGGGATATGGAGAATTAAACTTATTTGTTGGACATGACAATTATTCAGTTTGGTTATAAAATTTTCAAATTCAACTTTGAGTTCAAGGAATACTTTTTCATTTTATTTTAAAATTAATGTTTGGTTATAACATTTCCAAATTCAACTTTGAAAAAGTGCTCCAAATTTGTTTTTTCAACTTTATTTTCAAAAGGAAAAAAAGGATTGATATATCCCTCAACTTTGTTATTTAGAGTTGATATTTTTTTTTTTATGAAAGTGACTTATATATAATCTATTGTTATATAAATGACTCGCATATACCATTTTCCTCTGACCAGAAGTGAAAAACTTAACTTCAAAATCAATTTAATTTTTTTTTACTAAAAATAATTCATGTAGGGGTATATTTGATTCTTCTCACACGTATTTTTTCATTTTAATGACCCTTCCAGTCGTTATGAGTGACATAATTGTAAAAAGAAATTGGGCGAGAAATATTTTGGGGTAATGAGTTGAAAAATTCAGGCTAGGCTAGGCTTTGATGAAATCTGAGGCAAAATGAGGTCTAGGGCAATCCAGAGAAAGGATTGGGTGAAACGCCTAAGTAGAATTATTTTTTTCCTTATTGCTAAGACATTAAGGAGTCTATAGGACTTTGCGAAAGTGAATTTGGGTGAATAGAACTTCTGATATCAAACTTGGCATAAAAGGGTTGGTTTGGAATGTCGAGGTTTGAAGGTGTATTGTGAAATGAATTTTTTTAGAGGATTTTAGAGTTTCTGTCTCATGCACACCGCTACAGTGGCCAAATAAATTCCCGCTATAACGGAAGATCTCACAAAAACGCCGTTGCTATAGCGAGATCGGGCCTCTATGGCGGGGTAAGTCACAAAAAACATAGAAAATTCCCCAAACAAACTCATTACCATTCAAGAACATTCTGGGAAAGTGCAGAAGCGACATAGAGCATTTTTACCTGTTTTTCATCAAAATCATCCATAAAGGTAAGTAAATTACTCTCCTAACTTTGTAATTTGATTACAATGGCTTAGAATGAATGGTAGTGAGGACGGTTTGATTTGACTTAATAGTGGAAGAATCCCGATTTGAATGGAATTAACATGAAACTGGAGAGAGTTTTGGAATTAAAATATAATCCAAGTGTATTTAGGCCAATTGGGTCTGCTTATGTGTTATATGGATTGTTTATAGATCAAGAACAAGCTAGGAATCATATCAACGGGACAACTCAAGTTCAATAGAAAATTTCAAACTTAATTCGAGGTAAGTGATGATTTAATTTATTTTCTATTTACATTATATGTGCATGTTAACTGTTTCACTTGTATTAATTTTACAATATGTAGTTAGGGAGATAAAAGGATGAAACTGAAGCGATGCCTTGTTGTCACTTTCATGCGATGAACGTGTTCTATTTGCTTGTGTTTACAAGTGTGATTGTATTAATTGTGATTATGTGTGACTGTTGGTTGGTTAGGGTACCACGGTTGGTATATATTTTTTGTTGGATGGGGTACCATGCCCGGAACAAGATATCTCTTGGTTGGCTTGGATACCACGCTTGCAATACATATTATCGGTTGGCTCAGGTACCATGTCTAGTACGAAATATCTAGCAATTGGCTCGGGTATCACGTCTGGTACATATTCTATATTGATTGGATCAGGTACCATGCTTACTATATGTGATTGTTGTGTGTTGGTTCCATGAGTGAACCATGTTGCTTTTATTGCAAAGTTTTTGAGCATATTTGTTGTCATTGTTAAATTAGGATGAGGTGCGGTTGTCTTTCTTGTTTATGTTTCTGATATAAATGCATGTTGCTTGGTTTTACTAAGTTGTGTTACCTGTTCATATTTCATATAATTAGAGTTGACCAATGATCCTATCAGTACACTGTTGACTTTATATACTGATACTACACTTACTTTTCCTTTGTTGAGTACAGGTATATTCCAGCGGCTGTTACACGACCTCCATTGTGACTGCAACGCTTTTTGAATCCAAGGCATGAGCTACTTCTTCCGGATTGCCATGAATATATATTTTTGTTCTAGTCCATTTTTTGGAGTTAGACTTCTTATGTTTTGGGGTTGCATCCCTGTATTTTAGACTACGTAGATGTTTTGGTACACGACTTTTACTTTCAAGGGGCTTATTTCCATAAATGCTTACTAGTAATGGTTTTTAGTTATGAAACTTGTTTTAATTATTGAAAATTGTTACTTCTAGTTGTTTAGTCGATTTCGTGTTAGTAGATAATTGATTCTCCCACCGAAAATTTAGTGTGAGTACCTCTCATGGCAGGTTGGATCGTGACATTTTTTGACTATTTAACAGCTAATATGAATTTATTATTTTGATGGTCAAATTTTTTTACTAATTTCCAAATATTTTTACAAGTACAAAAACCAAATTACAATATAGCCCCAAAAATTAGTTTTAAATTACAATATAACTGCAAAAAATAGTGTAATTTTTTTTCCTTTTCCATTCACACATCTTTCTTTTTAGTTCAATTATTTTTACACTATAGAATGAAATAAGAATAAGAAACTCAAATAATGATAATCAAATAAGTCACAAAATAAGTCATATATGAAAATGATCAAATATACCCCTAAAATTTACTAGAAGGATCATATTTGTCACGGCCCGAGCCTACACCCTGGACGTGGCCAGCACTCGAGAACCATTTCTGGCCCCAAGCGAACCCTTGGCCTGGCTCAATACTCAGCGGAAGACTTACTCAACAATATAAGAATCCAATTGCAAGGATTTAACTCAACTGTCTCAAATAAATACTCAAAATATTTTAAATAAAACATTCACTGGCCAAAAGAGGCAACTCAAGTCTTAAACATTAACAATAGAAATGAAGACTCCTGGACTACTACTGTCTATCTATGAAGCCTCTAATAACTATGATGGAAGTTGGGACAAGACCCACGACATCCTAACAAAATTGAAAGATATAAATAAAATCCTCCGGAAGAAAGGAGGCTCACCAAAGCTAACTCGAACTGCAACTGGTATCAACGAAGCGCCTGTTGATGACCCTGGTTAGCTGTATCTGCATCATGAAATATGCAGGCCAAATGGAGTCAGTACATGGAATGTACGAGCATGCAAGGGTGTAACGACTTGTTTCCTTCGTTATTGAAAAGCCAATGGGGAAATAATTTGGGCCAGAAAACTTTTGAGTAGTAACTTGGGAATTCCTAGCCTAGTCCATATTCGGACGAAATCTGAGTCAGGGAGGTCCAGGGAAATCTGGTAATGAATGAGAGAGTTAATGATGAATTTGATCACATGAGTAGATAGCCAAGATGTTAAGGAGCCCGTACGGCTTTACAAAATTGAATTCGGGCGAGTAGAACTCCCGAAACTGATCTTAGAGTGAAAGGGTAGTTTTTAAACATCAAGGGTTGAAGGTGGATTGCGAAATGGGAGTTTGGAACTCAAATCCAGACTCTCTTTCTCCGTACCAGCCGCCAGGGCGGAGCCGCTGTGGCTGGTTGGGTTTCGCTACGGCGGGGTAGTCGCGACTTAAGTCGGGGAAAAACTTCAATTTCGTTATTTTTCTGCAAACTTCATTCTTGAGAGCTATAAAGCGACCCAGAACAGTTCTTGACCAGTTTCCCACGTTTTCTAACGCTAAAGGTAAGATTTATACTCTCCTAATCCGTAATGAATTCGTAGACCTTAGAATATTGGGTAATGATCATTGGGAGAGGGTTTTGGCCTGAAGTTAATGGTGAGAAAAGTCCTAATTGAACAATAGGATCTTGGGTTTGGCCATGAATTTATAGATTATTTATTATCCGGATAAATTAGTCCTTGTTCATTGATCCTTGCGTTAAATTACTTGTTTTAGACCAAGAACAAGCGAAAAGAATCCGAAAAGGGAAGGCTCAAGTGTCTTAGGAGGATTCAAGCTTGGTTTCGAGGTAGGTGATGGTTTGATTTCCTGTTTATGTGATATATGCCAGTTAATTGTTTCGTTGTATGCATGCATGTATGTGAATAATGAATGCAAATCAAATCTAATGCAAATGAGTATATGTGTATGAACAATTACATGCCATGAACCCATTACTTGATTGTATGACTATGAGTATTGTTCATTATGAGTGTGATTGTGATTGTGGTTGTGCTGATTGGATCAGGTGTCACGATCCGACACATACTTTGGATCGGGTGTCATGTTATGACACATACTTTAGATCGGGTGTCACGTTCCGACACATATATTGGATCGGATGTCACGTTTCGATACATACATTGGATCAGGTGTCACGTTCCGGTACACTAACAGTTTGGGTGTGGGTTCCATGATAGGACCATTGTGATTACTACGTTCATGTCTATAGTATTTGATATTGGGAACTGTATGTTGTTCTTGAAATGATATATGTTCTATATATTCTGTATATGTGCGCTTACTGCGTTGTTATTGCTTGCCTATGTTTCACTTACCGAAATAGCCGCGTGATCCTACCAGTACACTGTGGTTGTGTACTGATACTGCACTTGCTCGTTCTTTGTTGAGTACAGGACATCTTCAGGTGGCTACGGATAGACCTCAGCTAGGAGATAACTGGTCGAGACCAGATTCAAGGGTGAGCCAGTTCTTTCGGGCTGCCATGGATCCATCCTTAGTTTTTAGTCCACTCTCTTCGGACTTAGACTGTTTATGTTTTTAGACATTGCTTATGTTTAGTTTTGGGTTTTACCCTTTTTCTTAGACTTGTTGAGTTCAGAGTTTTGGTTCAATGACTTCTAGGTTCTAGGGGTTGTTTTCCGCAATAGTTATGTTAGTTGTTTTTTAAACTTTCAGAGTTTATGGGAACTCCATATTTCTTTAGACATTTAAACCTGCTTCCGTATCTTTAAATGTTCTAGTTTTGGTTACTTTGCTTAGTCGGGTAGTAGTAATGGTTCTCCCACTGGAGGGTTAGTGTGGGTGCCAATCACGACGGTCTGGGTCGTGACAAAGGAGAACTCTAAAGCACAGACATAAGCTTGAACTGTTAAAAAGGAAGAACATACTCACCTCAACTCAACTCAACTCAAGGATGTTCAAGGATACTCAAAGATACTCAAACTCAGAAAATACTCAACTCAGTTCAACATAAAAGCAACAATAGAGATGCATTATAAAGAAAGCTTTTAAAACAGTAGATAATAGCTCAATGTATTTAAAAATACAATAATAACTCTTATTTGAGAGATTCTCTAACCGACAACCATCACTATGAGCTATGTGATGATACAATGTCTCATCCACGCTGTCAGAACTGTCCTATACCTTGCCGGAGTATAAGACATCCTCAATTAACTGGATCCACTAATCTATGCTTATCATCTAAAAAGTATGATCCTTTCTACCCTCGTTGGCTACATGATTTATGAGGACTTTGAGTTGTTTGAACTCGTACCCATATCGGTGCTCAATACTACTCCCAATAATATAACTCAACTCATATGTTTAAAAATATTTCCTCATCCTCAAACTTTGAGATTATTATTCAAAAGATTCTCTTAAAAAAGATTATACTCAAAAACTCCTCATGAACTCATTTGAAAATCGACGTTTTCTCTCATTTTAAATGTAAAAACATTTAATTTTGGGAATACTTAGTACCCATATATTTTTTTGAAAAAATGAAACTCAACTCTTCTCATCCTCATACTCAAGTACTCAAGTCTTAAAACAAGTTTCAAAAGTTTGTCAAAGACTTCTCAATTGACTCAAAAGAACTTTTCCGAACTCTACTCTTAACTTGATCTTGAATTTGAATTATGTATTCAAGAGTTATGATTTGGATACACGGATATCTCAATGATTAGATGAAGATTTTAAGTGTGGATATCAAGTAGAAAACATAGGTTCGATTCGAGTGGACGCACACGGAAAGATGGACGAAAGGGTAGGGGACCTGGTGACCCTGGCGCACTGAGTGGCGCGGGGCGCCAGCCCCTAAACTACAAAAAGTGGTTTGGGGCGCACTGAGTGGCGCGGCGTCCCACCCCTTGTCCAGATTTTTGACGAATTTTCTTGCTCTTTTTTTCATGCTTAACTCCCCTAGAATCGAACGATTTCCCTCAAACTCTTTTGAATTCTTAGACCCAACATAATTACGACGAAATCCACTCTAATTACTCAAGAACAATACTCAAACACAAGATCATCATCACAAGAACTCCACGAAACCTCATATCAAAGAATGAAACACAAACTTCAAGAAACTCATCAAGAACTAAATATTCTCAACCTTATGGATGAAATTCGTAAAAGAAACTCATGATTGGCGTGTGGGTGAACGAACCCAACACTATGAAAACTTACATACCTTAATTTGGCGGAAAAAAAATCCTCGATTCGCAAGAAATCTTGGCGAACGCTTGAACTCCTCCTTGTTTCCTCCTCTTGAACTTCTCTCAAAACCCTAAGCGTATTTTATAATTGTGAAAACTGACCCAAATCAGTTTAGACCCCTAAAATATTACTAAAAATGTTTAAAGCTGATGGGGTAAGGAAAATATCAAAATACCCCTCATTAATTCAGGTAAATTTCATTAACTGGACAGGCTGAACTCAAACGGGCACATCTCTTTCATCCAAACTCAGATTTTAGCAAACTCAGTGGCGTTGGAAAGAGGATTCAGAGATCTTTTATTTGAAATTTTATGTGCCATCTAACTCATCTTGTAGTGAAAGTTAAGGCCGTTTGAAGTTGACTCAAAACTCACAACTTAAGCTTAACTTGGAAAAATCCCAAATTAGCTCTTTTCAAATTAGTTCTTTCTAAATTTAGCACTTTCTAAGGCCGAGGTGTTACAATATTACCATACATGAATTTTTTCAAACTTAGAAGTAAAAAATATATAATAAAAATTTAATTTTTTTAGTTGCGTTAGATTAATATTTTTTTATATATATATGAACCACTTTGTAACAGTAGGAGTATATCTGAGTGAATTTTACAACGAGAGATATATTAACTCTAAACGATATATTTAAGGGGTATATCAGACCCTTTTCCCTTTTCAATAATTCCAAATAAATTATTTTCTTGTCTTGTTTGTAAAATGTATAACTAAACATAACTTCATCTTGAACTTCAATTTCATAAATTTCAAATAAAGCACAAACTGAGGCATCTATAATACACCCTGTGTTCAAAAAAGAATGACCTAGTTTTCTTTTTAGTCTGTTTAAAAAAGAATGACTCATTTCCTTTTTTGGCAACACTTTAACTTTAACTTTCTACGAGGCATGTTTAAGGCCACAAGATTAAAGAGCATTTTGGTACATTTGACATAACTTTAATTTAGAACCACAAGATTAAAAAGTCTTCTTTCTTTTCTTAAACTCCGTTCCAAGTCAAACTAGGTCATTCTTTTTTAAACGGAGGGAGTAATTTTTATAAGAAAATTAATTGAAAATAAATAAATTTGATCATCAAAATGAAAATTTTAAATTGGCTTTAAATTAAAAAAAATTATAAAATACATGTGAAAATGATCAAATATACCCATACATGGATTATTTATTTTAATAAAAAAAATTAGATAAATAAAAAATGTATTTATTTACTTCCATTAGAGGAAAAAGGTCTATGTGAGCCATTTGTCTAATAGTAAAGGTATATATGATCCACTTTTATAACAAGAGGTATATTAACTCTAAATAAAATAGTTAAGGAATATATCAATATAACACCCCAAAAGTTCTTAAAATCATATTCGACCTTGGAAAGATCAGATGACAGATATCAACAAAAAGTTGATTTAACGGATCCTTTCCACGGACCGTGAAGGGATCCGTGGACCAGGACTCACGTGAGGAAGATTTCCAAGGAGAGGATTCACTGCCTACTCTACGGACCGTGGACTGATTTGTGAACCAAGCCCACATTGACCCAGGCAACCCTGTCCTCTACGACACTTGAACGGCCCATAAAAGTCCATATGGACCGTAGATGGGTCCATAGAAGTTGACCTTTAAGAACCAGACCTTCAGCCTTGCACGGACACCTTTACAGATCGTAAAGTGGTGTACTGTCCGTTGTTGACACCCAATTTTGACCGACCTTTAACCCTTTCGAAAATGCTATTTGATTAAAACACGTATTTTTTGAAACATATTTATGTTTTAAAATTTTAATCGATTTCGTCTAAAAATTATATAATTATTTATTATATTTGTCGATAGTTAAACTCGAAATAATTAATTTCCTTATTTTATTTAAAGATTTTAAAACTAAGTTATGTTTATATAAAATATTATATTATATGTAGTTTTTATTAATTGAATAGCATCTTCTTGAGCTTCCCCCAAAATCATTTAAATTT
>JAJONR010008578.1:0-29237 GCA_029582245.1 Solanum etuberosum | reverse complement strand
TTCCTATACACTTGTAAATAATACAAACTTGTTAATTGTTACTAAAATTATCTTTTTAGCCTTTTTTGTATATACATTTTCCATCTGTTGACGAAACAAGTTAAAATTGCTTTGTTAGGGTGCGCTTTACCTCCAATTGGGACTTTTCGGTGCGAATTTGAAATTTAGTTGAGCTCCAATGTGAGTACCGGACACCGAATGAGAAACAAAAGAAAAAGAAACAAGTTAAAATTGCAGTTGTTGAAGTTTAAGGACAAAAAATTAGAGGAATAACGATTTGTGGTTCTAATTAATTAATGGATTTTGAGATTTAATTGGATGAATACATATGTATACACAGATTTCTGTATGTGTACTTGTTTAATAGTTCGAGGAACTATAATCATATCATTTTTCATGAAAAATAAACTTACTTGAAAATAATTAAGTCGGGAAAGTATTTATGAAATGTTTTTAATTTAATTTTTGTATACAACTCTTAAGTAAATTCGTAAGTGGTTTCAAGGATTTGTGACATGTATTTTATGTATAAGACTATGTATAATACTATTCAACGTCTAATAAATTTTTCAAAGCATTAAATTTCAATATATTCAAAGAGTAATGTAGTAATATTACTCCTATTATTTATTGTTTCTTAAGGTGTGTCAAATTAATAATAGGCAATGAAGTATTTGATGAATCGCTAACTAGAGTTAACATCATATAACAAGTTTTTTTTATAGAGGTATGAAATCAAAATTTGACTTATCTACTAAAATGTTTGTTCCTAAATCCTAATAAAAAGCCACCAAATTGGGAGGAATTCAAGAACAAATCTCAATCCTAAACCAACAAATCACGAAGATCCGTCACATCTCCTTTTCCAATTCATTTTTCTACAAAATCAATTTTATTAATCCATCCTATAGTTAAGAGTTATACATTTTTTTTAAAAATAATTCAAATAAAGTATATTTCCTTCATAAAAAAGACCAAAATCATATATTTTAATTAATCGGATCGAGTCATATATTATAAAATCTTTATTTATAATTTTATTTTTATATATTAATAGAAGGACAAATAAGCTATTCTCTCGCAATTAACTTTTGGGTGGCCTTTTGCGTAATTTCACCGCAATAATCATATGGTTGGCCCATATATAAGTTCCCTAAAATTGAGGGCGTTATTAATCGCAGGGCAAGAAAGTTAGGGTTTCCAATTCTGATTCTTCACCTGCAAATTGGGACCGAAGAAGAAAGAGAGAGATGTGGCACGAAGCTCGGAGATCGGAGAAGAAAGTCCACGATATGATGGACGCTGCTCGTAAGAGAGCTCAAAGACGGGCCATCTATCTCGCAAAACGCCGTGGCGATCCTCAGCAATCCATTCAAGCCATCGGCTCTCGCTGTCGTATCTACCGTGACGACGCTCTTTATCAAGCCACCGAGGATCAGCAGGGCATGTATGATCTTCTTTTCATGTTTTTGTTTTTCCGTTCAAGTAATTCTAGGGCTTCACTCTGTTGACACTGAATTTTATTATCAGTGGAATAGTTTGAGATGCTTCGAAAGTTTCATACAATTGGAATGCAAGAACCAACAAGTACAATACAATGAAACATGGTAGATATTGATTATTCAATTATATTGTATAGAAAACAGACGTCAGTAACTACACGAGGATGCATGTTTGCAGTGAACTGACATTTTTACTTCGTTATACTTGTTTGTTGTTTACAATTTAGGTTCTTAACTTCATGTTCTTTTAAAGAATTCGTTTGGTAAATTTCTGAATACATTTTTTTTTTGTTGTGGTCCGCATTTCACTGGCGCATGTAATGATTTTATTGGAATCACCATCTTAGTTTCATTGTTTTCAGGAGTTGAAATGTACAGGCCTACGGTAAAAGCAATAGTCTAATAAATAAGGATATTAGTAGGCAAGTCATAATACCAACATCTTGTTTTCAAGCTCACATTGTTTGATATTATACTTCTATATGTCTCCTCTTTCTCCCCGATGAAATCAATCATCCTAAAAGTATTGTTATTGTGCTGAGGAATTTTAGTATCATGATTTCCTAAGGTTCGGTGTTTACTGATCCAAAGTCATCAGAACATTTGTAACTAGTTAAGATTTATGTGGTGATGCTTATCATTCTCTTTCTGGCTTAGATAAATTTTACTTGCTGACAATGGTTTCATTTTTTTTTAAGTGCTTATTTCTTTATATATGTATCAGGATACCTTGGAATGGGAAACAAGACATTTTGATCGACAGGTCACTTCACAACTCTTGCAATGATAGAACACTGATTGTCATAGGAGATTTTGCTTTTCATATAATTGACGTTTTGACTATTATCCTACAGATTTGATGGTCGTGCTCTTCTTGATTTTATTCGTGATGCTAGTTCCCGACATCGTCGGGCCCCAGAAAGAACAGAGGAAGAGGAAGAACTAGAAGAGTTTGTTAATTTTCAGCGTTATCGGGATTTAATTAAGCATCGGCGTAGAGGATGTCGGTACTTTTTTGTTTTTTTGACTATCCTTACATTTTTGCTATTCATTATAGGATATTTCTTTCTTATTAGGCTTTTAGAAATAATTCTGTGTATTTTTTGGGGACACCATTCTCTGCCCAAGTTAACACTATGTATTGACAGTTAAAGATGAAGAGGGTATGCAACATGTTAATCAGGAGATGGAGGCTAAGACCACTGCACTTCTTGGCTCTGACAGGTTTCTATTTTCTGTCCTTAATTTTCACTTTAGGTCTTTTGCCTTTTAGTTGCCATTTGTTCACTCTCCCTACTCTGCAAAGAGCCGAAGATCAACAAAATAAGAGAAGGAAGAAGAAAATGTGAGAGTTTTCTTAAGTGAAATTTTCTTCACGGCCTTGGCCTAAAGTGAAGTCTATTTAGGTTCAATTATTTGATTCAAACTTGTTGATCATTGCATTGCTGATTTTGTGTAGCGTTGTGAATTTTGTTTGCTTTAAGTTGTGTCTACAATGTAGCAAATAGTGCTTGATATTTATTTAGTTCATAATCACTCTTTTTTTTGTTCGAGTTGATAATCACTCATGACTCAAAGATATTAAAGAACTCTTTGAAGGAAGAGTTTGCACAGTTTGGCCTTTAGAAAGAGGAAAAAAAATACTTGAGGGGGTGGGTCGATGGGGTGTTGCTCCATTAGGGGGCCCCTGTGGTAACATGGAAAGAGAGAAATAGCAGAGTGTTTGAAGGGGTTGACAATGATTTCGTACCATTGAAGATTAGCCTCTTGTGTCTTGTTTTGGTGCACCCATGAGATTCCTATTTGTATAGAAGTTTGAGTTTCTTTTGTAGAGAACTATATCTTGATGTAGGTTCTCTACTTTTTTGTGGTATATGGGGTTTCCCATCTTTAATAAAATTGTTTAGCTTATTAAAAAAATTGAAGAACTGACTTCTGCCTTGTTTCTTATTAATATTCCTAGTAAAGAAAATCACTCTATATAAAAAGTAAATAGAACATTCTTGTATTCTACAACCTAGATGTCTAATATTCATCATTTTCATGTGTGACATTTCCTTTATTATAATGTATGGTTTTTACTATCTTTCACAACTATTATTATTTATTTTTTTTTCACTTTCTATCAGCTTTTATAATGTGAAGGCAAAAATATACTTCTGTGGATGGGTATTATCATTTTTGATGCTTAATTAAATGTTCACTATAGAGATGATTAGTTAGTACAGAGTTGTACTGGTAATATTTAGTGTCTTGAATGGCTTCAGCTCCGAGTGTTTTGCGATTGATTAAAACTTGTTATTTGTTTGTGGGTTTTCTTGGTGGTCTGTGATATAACACTTCTCAACCGGGTTTTTACATTATATAGTCCAGTTTGCTAGGTAGTTGTTGCTTTCTAAAATTCTCGGTATTGCAGACCTCAGCTTTCTCAGCCTCCAGTGAGCAAGGGGTCGTATTCACAAGTGGGTTTCTCATATGATGGAGAGGGGAAAGATGAAGCTCACTTTTCAGATGGTGAAGAAGAAGATGAAGATGACGATGATGATGAGGAAGAAGAAGATTTTAACAGTGATGATAGCAACGATGAAGTGATGGAGTCAATTGCCAAAGATTATGGTGTGAAAAGGTATGGATGGCTTGTCTACATGGACAAAAAGGCCAAGGAGGAAGAAAGGAGGCAAAGAGAAGTTATTAAGGGAGATCCTGCAATAGTAAGTTGGCTAAATGCAGACTTAATTGTTGCTAAATTTTTGGTATGCTATCAGACTAATCATGCCTTTGCAGAGGAAGCTGAGTCGCAAAGAGAGAAGAAAGGCTTCTCAACTAGAAAGGGAGAGGGAAAGAGAAGCTGCCCGTATTACCGGGAGTAGAGTTCTCCATCATGATCCCTATCGGTACTCTAGTTCTTTTGCATCTATCACACTTACTTGTGTATACTTAAAGTCAGGTTAAAATCCCAGTTGTTTGACTTGTTCGCTCACTCTGTTTTCTCTATCTCTTATGCAGTGAATCTCGACGAAGTCCGACATATGAAGCTTATTCACGTTCCAGAAGGTTTCTTATCTTTTGTATTTTATTTATGCATTTTTAAATGGCCAGTGGTCTGCCCAATGTTGGTTTAATCATTTTTCCATCTGCAGATCCAGGTCAAGGTCTCTCTCATACTCCCCTCCCTATTCAAGGCGGTACGAACGTGGAGGAAAATCTGATGATATTTACCAAGGCAAAGAGAGAACTCCGAAGATAGAGTATATTACTGAATTTGGTGGCGCAGATGATGAGAACAAGCCTAAAGTTGAAGGATATTCTCCACCACCATCTCCTCCACCTCGAACTGATCCATTAAGCCGGTCGGAGCACTTGACCTTTAATTCTTGCAAAGCTAGATTGGACAGTCTTTTCTCTGCTGCAGCTTTTCATCCATTTGTTAGCTGAGGAACTTAATGTGGTTTAGAATATATCACCATTTACACCTGTTCGAATAACTGTCAAGGGGAAGAGGGAGCAAGTCTCCATTCCGAAGCTCATTTTCACTGAATTGACCTTACTTGATGCTGTTCAGTTTGCATGATAACATGAAACATTTCTTGTTTAAAATCTCACTTTTCTGCAGGCCATCAACTGGTCGTATTCTTGAGGCCCTCCATGTAGATCCTGCATCTGGGGTATCTATTGAAAAGGATAAGAGTGGCCAAATGTTGAAAACACCAACAAGGTGCATCTTCTAACACCCTTCCACTTTCTGTTTATTTGACTGTTTGTTCTTTCCCCCCTCCACATATTTGTTTGTGCTTGTGTATGAGTCTTCTTAAAAAACAAGCCAGTTACTAATTTGTCGTCCTTTTTTTTTGGTGTTGGCAGTGCGTCCTCAGCATTATCAAAGTTAAACAAGACAACTAGTAGTTCAAGCCTCTCTAAACAGCAGGGTGAAAAGAAGGAAACACCTCAGGAGAGACTTAAGCGGATTATGAGCAAACAATTGAACAAACAAAGTATACATCACTTCATGTGCATCTCAGGAGTGAACTGTTTGTCTTCTTTAATGTGATGCATGCAGCAATATAACAAGAATGAAGACTGCGCATCTCTTCATTTTTTTGATGAAAAGATATCATGTCTCTTTCTTTTTGTATGATTATGTGGGTCATATTGTTGCATGCATGTTTGCATACATTGGGTTGTACATTTTACCTAACTTATGTCTTTTGCAGTCAAGAAAGATACAGCTATTGAAACTGCCAAGAAAAGAGAACAGGAGAAACAGAGGCTTGAAAAGCTGGCAGAGACAAGCCGAGTAAGCCGGTATCGTCGCCGAAGTCGTAGTAGAAGTTACAGCCGTTCCCCTCGAAGGTACTAATACTCAGCCAGCTTGTTACAGTGTTTTTGATGTGTAGGAGAGTTGAATTTGTCAGAAGTAAACATTGTCTTGCCGTAGTTGATGATCTAATGTTCCTTACCTTTTCTCCTTGTTTCTTCCTTATGTAAAGGGATTTCTGAATTTCTTGATTAGAAATTGAGTGATGCCTGTCTACAAGATGCATGCTAGTGGACTAGAGACCGTCGTTCCTGTCTAGAAAGTTTGTTCGCCTATTCATATAGGGAACTTTTGTAATTTTCTTTCCGGCTAACCTATTGTAGATTCAGTGGTTTGGTGGGGGAGTAACTAAAGAGTAGATGAATTAAAATGGGTTTAGATCATATTGACTTTTGAAATAATTTGGTACTGAGGGTTAACTTTAAACAAGATTAACCTACCATCAAACCAAAGCTATCTTCAGTTGTTGGTTCACTTCTGTTCCTTGCAGCAAGCATGCATGCACAGCTCCCTTCAGCCTTTAGTCTCCATCTGCATCTCCATCTCTCATCAGTTTTGCTTTTGGTGAAACTTTTTTCAAAGAGTTCTGAAATCAAAGCTGCGCTTGATCCCTCAATATCAGAGATTTGAGAGCCCTAACCTACTTAGCAGAAGACCAATCCCGAACAAACTGTGCCTCAAGTTTGTTCTCCATGGATTTTGTGATATTGAGGATGTATTTTCCGTCTGTTGTGAACATGTAACCTTTAATAGAGCTGGCTTAGAATTGGACGAGGAGTGATGCCATTTAAAAATTGGTCCTTGATTTTTTGAAGTTAAGTATGTGAGTCTGTATTTTTTTTTTCTTTTTTCCTTTTCTTTTGGGTGGTGGGGGTGTAGTCAAAGTAATGGACTGAAAAGGGAGTAGGCATTTGTTTGTTTTTCTTTTAAAATGCATTTGTTGTTGTCTGATGGAGAAGTCACATTTGAGCTCATAACAAACTCGAAAAAAATGACAAGTAGAGAATTGATTTTACTTGAGACTGCTTAAGTTGAGGAATTCCTATAGTGCAGACGGAGAAAATTACTGCTTAAGTTACGGAATTCCTATAGTTCAGACGGAGAAAAATAAGTCCCTTGTCTTTGTCAAAAAAAATAAGTCCCTTGTTTCATTTGTTGGTGGACTCCTAGATGTAGTGTGAATCGGCCACTAATTTCCATATTATTTTAGAACAAAATTAATGGTTTTAAAAATTATATTAATGTACTGGAAAATGACATTCTATAATTAGTAGTAGTACTACAAATGTTTGAAAAACTTGTACCGGTGCAGTTTGGTGTTTCAGCTGAGATTCTTTTCTAATCAAGAAAACATTTATCGATCCTAATAACTTAATGTTATGTATAATGGGATAGAGGAAATGTCAAGGAAGTGCGAAGAAACATTATTGCTTATGCTTGCATTCTTGGGGGAATGCAGATCAAAGTATGTGGTTAGATAGTTGTAGAGTGTTTGCTGCATTGTTGTGCAGTTTCTGTTGATACATGGGCATGGATGTAATTTTCTGTTTGTGATTCGAGTTGGACGAGTTGAGTTATGATCCGTTGCTACTCTATACTGAACTAACCCACTTTGGCCCAAGCAAAAATATGGATGTTTCAGGTAGATCAGTTCAATTACTCAACCCTTTTAACCTTCCCATTTGGCACCCTAGTCAGAAGACTTTTTGAATCCTTCAGCAGCGTTTGGTTCCTCTTCTGAACCAGCCATATCAACACTTGAGGATATTTGCTAGTCTCCTATACCTCAGTTTCTGGCACCGAAGAAGCTTCTAACATTACCAACTAACAGAAAACGTCTTTAGAAGAAAAATTGAAGTTCCGCTGTCACCTTGCCTCTGTTTGGCAAGAGTTCATCTTATGTTCCCCCACTAACCATTATCTGTTCTGTACTAATCTTTTTCTTTCTCAGGTTATATAGTTAATAGTTCTGCACTCAAATTGAACAATATTTAGCAAGTGTCTATTCTTCTGTTCGGTTTTTGTAAAGAAAAAGTTGGTTGACTTTTTCATCATATTTCTCTTCTGTAAAATGGATGAAGGCATCGACGTAGCCGGAGTCCCAGCAGAGAAAGGAGTTCTCGTAGATATCGCTCACATTCAAGGTCTGGCTCACAGTCGCGCACTCGCTCTTGCTCTCATTCGCCTTCGCATTCTCACTCTAGTTCACGCTCTCTTTCTCGTTCCATTTCCCGGTCTCGTTCACCTCGGTGAGTTCCGATTGTGTGTTTTGCCTTTTGGTTTTGATGTGCTAGATGACTTACATGAGCTCTGATATTGCAGCAGGAGACGATCAAGATACTGATACTTCAGGCATGACTGGATGCGTAAACCCGCTCAAGGTGAACGAGTGTTAGCTGTGGGCGGTATATATTACTGATGTATTGTTGTACTGTCAAACTTACGGCTGAAGCTGAATTTGTGTTGATGGCGTGAACTTTTTTTTCCTGTGTTGTGTTTATTGTTTTTGGTTGCTTTTTGAACTTCCTGAAGAAATATTTAGCGCGACAATTATGTTATTTCAGCTCCTTTTAGTAGGATGATGTATCACTCCAGAACTTGTGCCCAATGTCCATAACCCCTAAATACTCCATCCGTTCGTGTTCACTTGGAAGCAAACCAGTTTGGGTGATTGTGTACATACTCGAGTATCTTTCATATATCTTATAGCTGGTAGCAGGTTAGCTGCATATACTATAAGGAAAGTAAATAAGTAATGAGACAATGATGAAGATTCCAATGTCTCTTAATAATATATGAAAAATTGTTGCAAATTATATCTCCATATTATAAACTTCAAGAAGCCGACATTGTCTAGACAAGGAACAAATGCGTTTATTATCCCAATTCATTATGATGCAGAGAATTATAAGAGAACTTGAATGCATTTAAAATAAAAGTCTTTGGGAAATAAAAATTCGACTCATTAGAGTATAGTCATGATTCAAGGAGGAGCAACTCCTCCTATCAACCTGTCCTTAGATACCCAAAAATATTGAAGGGAGGAACTAAATGAGCACATATCTAGTTATAACATCAAAAAACTTGAATACAGCGCCCACCCATCTGATATTTAATCCTCACATTTGTATCAACAAAAAACATCTACGATCAATACCGGCAAGAATCCTCCCATTGTAAAGAAATGATCTCAACTTGATTGCCCAGTAGAAAAATCTTATCTCAACCATAAAGAGTGTCTCCGACACATGTGATAGAATGGATCCGCAAGTCAAGAAAGCTGTATTACTAAAGTCCAAGCCGGCATATTGGATTTCTTTTGATGAGACCTAGATCCACCTGCAAAAAGAAAAAAGAACAAGGTCAAACATTGACATCGCGGAGAAATTGTACCACACTTAATTAAGGAAGTGCCAATTATACCTTGGGACCAAAAAGATCTCTGATGTTGTCAATTCCGTAGAGAATCATGGTGGGCCTGGTGCACGAAGACAAGCAAAATAAGCTTCAACGAAACATGTGAACATAACTTCATTACATGAAATGCCCAATGTAGGTTTTACACCACACCCCAGGTCTTTCGAATTACAGATTCATGATACATACATGTCAACAGGTTAACCCACAGTGCAATCTAAACCAACAAAGAGACCATATCTACCCTCTGCTCCCCTCCCTTGTGAAAATTCAACCACAATCAGCTACTCAGGTCACATTAACTACCAACCCGTAGTCCCTTCTCTCTCTCCCTCCCCCCCACCCCCCTAATCCTCTTTTCTATCTTGGTCACATTTCAAAGTCCTGCAAATACTGCAGCTACACTAAGCCAGAAGACTTACAATCTCTGTCAACTAGCAAGAATTGCAATAATCAGTTCAGAAACTATTGCAAGCATTGCATGAGAGAGAACCTAAATCGTTGAGGCTTTCAACTTTTCAGCAGTTAACAATTTTGAGTGACACCAAAAACAAACTGATACCTTTTACTACTCTTGGGACCTACTTCTGTTATGCCACAAATCTCTCCAACTTGCTACTAAAAAAGCATGCAAATGATCCAGGGTTCAAACCTTGAGCATTTAATTATCCCATGTTTGCACAAGATAGATGCTTCACAGGTACACATTAAACATTGAGTGAAGAAAATAATGCACACTAGTGTGGCTTTACTTTCGAGGTGCGCACAAGTTGGCCTGGACACTATGGTTACTAAAGTAAAAAGATAAATTCTCCTTACAGGTTTAATAACTAATAAGTTCAAACATACGAACAACTCCCAGTTATGTCAATACCGCCCAGCAACATAGGTACATGGAGACGGAAGTTAATTTAAATTTATAAATAAGAACATGTTGCTGCTAACAGATCGTATACCTCTCAAGGGAAAGGCCCCAGGCAATAACCCGAACATCTTCTGGCAGACCCATAGGAAGAAGCATTTCAGGCCTAAACATACCAGAATTTCCAACTTCCACCCATTTCTTAAAGCCTTCATGGTAGCTGACAAAACAAAAGGATATGAAATTAATGCTGAGTTGAACAATTGTGCATTCACGTTAAAGATACTACTACAACCTGAAAATTTCCATGCTGGGCTCAGTATAAGGATTATAAGCAGGTTTGAACCGAAGCTTGGACATTCCTATAATTAGAAAAGGAAAAGTAAACCACTAATTAGCCCTCTCAAAATTAAGAGCTCATGTAAATGAGTTGGACGTAATATCAATGCAAGATTTATCTTTTCTATGAGACCAAGACTTGAGCAGACATTGATGTACTAAAAATAGAACATAAGCACGAATACAAGCACAGTGTTAGTTGGTAACCTAGACGAGAAAAGAAGTCATGAAGAACACCAATCAGGTCACCAAGAGTAAGTCCACGATCACATATTAAACCTGGAATAAGAAACCATGACAATATGTTCATGAAACTGTTAACAGGAATAAAATGCAAACAAAGAATAAGATTTACTTACACTACTACCTAACACAGAGTTTAACACAAGTAGTACCTATCACCTAAGAGCTATGAAACGAATAAAATCTAAAGCCACATATTGGCGTTGTAATCACCTACAGTACAGAGTTTACGGCATAAAACTCTGAATTGCTAATTAAAGCTTTGTCTAACAAACACAACATTTGGTTTTCAGTATAGAACTAGTGGATAACTAATACAGTGTTTAGTCTCTATCAAACTATACTTTGCTAACACCACTCATGCGAAAATTTATGCATGAAAAAATGGAATAAGCATTATCTAAAGACCTCTTAAAGTAGACAATCTCTACAAAACAATCCATGCAATTATTATTCACCATATAACAATTCCTACATTATTATTCATGTAACGATCCTTGTATAATAAGTATGTGAACCAAATTGCACCCTAATTGTCATATGTCAAGAGGGGTATTGGCTCTTTGATAATGTGCTGTCATAGTAAGCAACAGAAATACTCTTCAGTGTTCCCTACTTTTCCAACCTAAAACAGAAACCAAGCCAATGTTCATAAAGTATCTAAAGCACCGCTCATTATAATTCTACTATGAGGAATTCAACCAGTAGTTGAGACTTGGGATGATAAACAGTTTTGCTGGCACTTCAAGGTTTGGTACCATAGAAGAACAAGAGAAGAAAAAAATATATCAAGGAACAGGAAAACATGAATGACACGAAATTTGTATAACTATATAGCAACCTTCTATCTGATGAAATTCGGCAAGATGTGTTCGATCAACTGCTTCATTTCTGAAAACACGATCAATAGAATAGTATTTCTTGGGGGCGAATGGCTTCTGCAATAATGTATAGCACAGGTTTAAAATGCACGAAGTAAAATCAATATATGAAATTATGATTCCGGATATGGTGAACCATTTAGACCTGAGCTAATGCATACAACACTCTTGACGAAACAGCAGTAGTGTGTGTCCGCAAAAGATTCTTGTTCGCTTCCTCTCTTTTCCAATCATACCCATATCTAAGCAAGAAGAACTGTTAAATACCGAGTATAGAAATGTCAAAACCTTGACAAGTGTGAGTGACATTGAATACCATACCCCCTAGATTGGTAACCACCAGATTCATGAATTTCTTTTACCCGCTCAACATAATCTTCTGGCAGCATATTAGTAGAGGAAGGCACTATATTCAAACAAATAATTCATTAGAAGAAACTCAGATGAGGCAGATAAAATGTAAAGTCAAACTTACCTTTCAAAAAGAAAGTATCATGTGAATCACGGGCAGGGTGCTGTTGGGGCTGGAAAAGTGCATCGAAGTTCCAAAAACTGCAAACCACATTGACATATACTTCTTTGACAAGAATTAAAACAAATACTAATCGTAACAATTTTTACTAGAGAATATGACAGTGCACATATCACCATTAGCTATACACCAGAGAGGACTCCTAATGGATTACATTGTGAAATGTATGGTTTGCCATCAGTTTGAGCTTGAAAGCTCATGAATATTGAATAGCTATATTTTACCATCCATCTTCAATAAATTTGATTGTTTACCATCAGAAGCTCATGAATGTTCAACATGAAAAAATAGTATTTAGTAAATTGGTTTACAGAAGAGGTACTTTGAAACTGTGATGTACTAGGAAGTAGGAACTTTAGCAAGTAAAATGACAACAGCCAAAACATGTTTCTCTAATGGAGGATAAAAATAGGATTTGATTCAAAATATTTACATATCAACCTCTTAACTAAGAGCCATGCAAAGAAAATGCCCCTCCAATTATTCAGACAAAAGTAAAAAGACGAGGAGATGCGCCATTTTCCTAGTTCAGTTATTTCATATAGCCTAACAACTTTTTACTTTGGGAAGATGTTCCATCAATTTTGAAGGGCTCACTTGTATTTATGACTGGGGAAAAGACTTAACAAAATAAATAATAGCTTACCTGCTTTCGACATAATTATTTGTTGGCATCTCCTCAAACCTGCACAATTCAAATGAAATTTTGCACTTACAGTCCACTACAGAGAATTTCCAAATAAATAACTAAATATATATATGTATAGACACATTCATCTACACACATGCATTTATACAGCCTCCATATCTACATGAGAAAAGGTCATTTAGTCATACCCCATATTAAGAAAAATCGTTTGAACCTGCCGCCTAACCTGCAACAAGATGGTAAGATTTAATCAACACGTGAGGGAAGGCAATTTGGCCTCAGTTAGCTAACAGAAAAAAATCAATTTAAGGCCACAACAACAATCAATAATGAAAAAGGGAACCAAAACATGCCTTGAGCAATGGATGAAGATGGCCACCTTCAACTGGCTGACCTTTAGCACTGAAGTTGTACTCTTTAAATTCCAATTCCTTCCAGTCACCCCTTCAAAAGAACAAGCAACATATGTTAATTAGAAAATAAACTAAATGCTTCGTCCATCATGGAATCAGTGGATCCCTACTTAGATTAATTATTCAAACACATGAGTTTGTATAAAATAAATATTGAATACTCCGAAACCATCTGCGAAAACTGCATATTGCAACTTCTCCCATTTACCCGGCCCATGAATTTGTTTTGTTTTCTTAAACATAAAAATAGCAAGTGCTGACCACATTTTTGACTAGTAATTGAAAAATAGACCACACCTGAAAACTGGTAGAAATGTGGAAGTAGAATACTCTAAAAGCTAAAACACAAAAAAGCTTGAGCACGTCTTGGAGTTTGAAAATCCTACATGTGAAACTCCGGGACAGTTGAAACTCTGAAGCATAAGTGCTAGAGTTCGAATCTGAAGAAAAAGCTAAAAAAGTACACTTTCCTGGAGATCCACACGTAGGGACTTCTCAAACTCAAAAACAATGTCAAACTCCATCAATTTTTGGCGTTTGATTAAATTATAGAGCATTTACCAACTCTTCAATTTATAGTTCAAAACCTAGGACTGAAAAATATGCTCAAACTGCCTTAGCAATTGATACAAATTCCCTATTCAGGCATTATCCTAAAGCTGACTGTCACATTCCAAAATACTAGTTTTTCCAGTAATTTAACCCGAGCTGTGCGCATAACTGAATGACCTAGCTATCTTTTTATGAGGAACTAACAGTTTTTTCTTTCCAAATGAGTCAGAAAGTTACCTCTGTAAATTTTCCCGAGTGAGATCAGTCGCTGCTCTTTTCCTTTTTGGGGCATATTCGGGACCTTTTCTTACGGAATTTCCTTTCCAAACCCTAGAAAGAGCAGCAGTAAGAGACATATTTAAGAACCAGCATTTGAACATATATTAGGATAACTGTAAGATTACATCTTGTAAACGTCAAGTGCTGGAGAAAGGATATTAAAGAATAGATAATTACTGCTGAATTATTAGTTTTCTTCGCTTTAGAGCATCAATATCCTCCTGATTGACAGCCTGCAGAGCATTGCTTTGTTACAGTCAAAATGATTAATATAATAGTCAACTAGCTACAAAACCATAACTAATTTCCTGTGTGGGAGGAGAGCTATTAGTAAAGATAAAAGGTGAGCAAAAAGTGAAGGGTTGGGGAATAAGATAACCAATGGCTACAAACTATATACCTCGTCATTTTGTATCCGCAACAGCAAATTTTTAACTATGTCATCAGCATGTTGGACCTACATGAAGTCAACAAATAGACTAAAAGGTAGCCCTGTAAGAAGTATTAAAATAAGCACATGTTGATGTCACCTTCCCTTGCTGCCTCTACATTATAGTTCTCAGAGACCTCATTCAACATATATGTATAAGGAAAGGAAACAGTAAAACAAAAGGCGGCCCCGTGCTATAAACTGAAGTAGATGGCAAACAATAAGCAGCAACAAAACATAGAAGGAGAAACAGAAAAATCCTGGAACCACCACAAGGGAAGTCGAGGGACAATTACTGTTTAATAATGTTGAATATAGGCTAGAAATGACACATTATTATTGCTAAAGAACTGGTACTAAGCAAGTAATAAAGGCTTTTTCAGACCTTCATAGTCATTGTGAGCCATGAGGGGATTCCTGATTATTTGACTACCCTAGTCCCCCAAGCAAGAACCACTGGGGATCAAGGAATAGATAAACTGCTATTCATCATTTAGGAAGGGTCACGAAAAAGACCTTTCAGCGAAAGCATCGCTACTCATAGATTTCCACATATTTTGCTCTCAAAAGTATTGGAGACACTTGGGTCCTAATCTTCAGGATGGTTGTATAGATATATTTTTGCACATACAAGCTCAAGTAGAAGGGATAGGAGAAGAAAGTCAATTGTGACAGTGTTAAAAACATTAAGTAGAGTGAGGTTGAAAACAAAATTAAAGTTGCAAAGACAGGAATACTACTACTACCTATCAAAATGAATTACGCGGGACGAGTTTGGTGATTGAGAGACAGAGATAAGCAACTCCAAATGAGAGACGATCAAGCAACAAAGAAGCAAGCTTAACAAGGGAATAATCTTTTTTTTGAAACTGAAAACAGGGAATAATCTTTTGGTACCAAAGGTTATAAAATTTTGTTTTAGGCGAGGATTGGGAAAAAGTACAGTTTTTCATCAATTAAAAAACTGTGGTCATAACAAAGAATGATATATTAGACATACAGAGGAGGATGAGCAAAAGTACACTTCCGATAAAATAAAATAAAAGGAGCAAAATTATACTCCTATGCAACTGCCTACTGTACCTTCCTTGAGACATGTGTCTTTGCCATCTCCACCCACTTGTTCTTTATAGCTTGCTGGCAACCAATTTTATAAACTGCAGGATCCATTTTTTTCTGCATACATATAGACGATTAGTCAAAAGAGAGCTCACAAATTAAAGAATTTTGTAATGTTTGATGTAAAAGCAATCTGAAATAGCGCATGAAAAAAAAACTTAGTAAAAACACTCAAAACCAAAGACGCTGCAACCTGCAACTCTTCCCGCGCAATTCCCTCCGGTGGTACTGCTGAGAAAAGCTGAAATTCTGGAGAACCTACAGCAGCATAAGTTCTCCCCTCTTCAGTAAGCACCCATCTCTCTCTCCTAATGTCCTGCACAATTCAACAAATTCAAATATTGTTTCACATTCGTTCAAGCTAGTTGTAACAAACCCAAATTTCCCACTATATTACAAAGAGAATTGGAATACAATTACAACTTTAAGACCTTAATTGCAATACTCAATCTACTCAATTACAACGGAAATATTGAAATAACAAGTAACTAAGGATAGAGATAAGAATGGAGATGAGAAGCTTAGACTCAAAGAAAGGAGATGAGAGCACTAGACATTTTTTCCAACAATTTGCATAAGCTTATTTTCCCTGGAATGTGCTATTTATTAACCTGGATCCCACACATAACCCCTTAATATGGTATTGGGCTGCTTTGCTATAACTGGTCTCGGCCCATTCATAACAATACCCCCGACCTCAATAAGAACCTTGTCCTCAAGGTTCGAGTAGGCATGAGCATCCCCTAGTACAGTAAGATTGGTAAGCAACAACCAAGCAACTTGGTTGGCAGCCTGGAGTATTACGGACATGGTTGCATCATTCTTTCTTAGCTGCTGATTAACATGGCAGAGATGTGTATTAATGTGAGATGTGTCCAAAAGAGCAATGCACCTAATGATATAACTCAAACTTGTCGAAGCACTATTGGCAGCCACATAAGGGACCTTTGTCATATTTTCTAGCAGTAACTCACACAGATGGCTAATAGGAGCTGCAATGCCCTTCTCATTCCATTCTTCCTTAATTGTCACCCCGAAACAATCGTAAATTCCCTTGTATGGTTTTGAGAGCCTACCAGCCTTGAGCTTCTCATCTTGATTTTGGATCAAAAGTTTCACACGCTCAATAGAGGCAGCAGCGGTCTTTGATACAGCAGCAGAAACTCCACCCATGAGAAAGTCAGTGGCAAAAGCTGCAGATCCTTTCTCTTGAGGAGCCTGCACCAACACAGGTGATGCGGTTGAGGTGATCAATGATAGATCCTGAGTGGTTTGTCCTCTCTGCAGTCTAGCATTGGAGTAGTTTCCATAATCAAAATGCCTCTGGTAAAGAGCAGGCTGAACGCCCCCATAGCGAGCATGGACATCTTGGGATAGACTTGAGCTCAAGTGCAACTGGTTAGCTGCCTTCTGGAAAACAGTTGGGTGTCGGTTCATATCTTCCCTTGCAACGTTAAACAAAGTCTTTCCTTCACCTAAAATGTAATTAGTAGTGTCAAATAATGGGATGCTTAATACTTTTACCTCCCACACCTGTATCATGCTAACAATAGCAGTGATATAGCAAAGATGGAGCACTGATGTTTGTTGGAAGTTGGCCACCAAAACATCATGTTTTACTGCATAATATTCAGTGAAGACCCGTGAATATGCACTTAAAAGACATGTTAATGCATTGCAGTTATCAACTACCGAGAACCCCTTGAACCAGTAGGACTTTACACACCCTAATTGACCGGGATCCCACACTCTACTCATATGATTTGAATACGCAATTAAGAAAAGCATGTCAATACATCCCAACAATAGTAGTTCCTCCACGTTCTCTATATAAACGGTTAGAGCCATGAACCCGAAACCGATTCCTGGATCCCATACACCAAGATCCACTGCAGTGATGGGAATGGTTACAACAAGCAGAAGGACATTGGCAACCAGATTAAATGGAAATTGACTCAAAATATGCTGACCACTGAATCCCCCAATAGATTTTCCATTTTCAGCGCCAAGAAGCAATCAAACATAATGCATCGCACTTGTCGATATGGCACTCTCATTCTCCAAAAAATATTTATCAAGAAATAAATCTTCCATGTCCACTGTAAATGTCTCTAAATCAGTTGTCCGTTTAGGAGAGCCACTACCAAGAAAGTTAGTAACTACATACCTCGTTAGCATATCTTGTTTGAGATGTTGATTCGACATCATGGCTTCTCGACCAACAAGAGGAACTAAGCAAGTTGCAAATGGATATACTATGCCAATAATTTGCACATGCGTATTCGACATCACCAGTCCTTGCTTAGAAAAAGAAGCCAGAGTACCAGAAGCATCCTTTTGACGAGATTTGTCAAACAAAGCTACATTATCTTGTAAAGTTTCCTCCTCCATACTATTAGATCCTTTCGTATCCATTAACACCGAAGTAGGGACCTTGTTTTGCATACTAACATCTTCGCAGAATCTATCATTAAGTTCAGGAATGCCAGAGCTTACAATTGTGTGTGGAATTTCATCGATCACCTGACCTTCGATAAGGGAAGAAGGTTCATGTGCCAAATCTAATTCTACTGATTTTACATTCCCAATTTGAGGAGTGCCCAGGCGGAGAGTTGCAATCTCAGCATTACTTCCAGTAAGCAATGCCAAGGAATCCACATTGGTATACTTCTCAGAAAATTTCTCGAGCATATGGACTGCCTCCGTGTTTCCACTTGTGAAGTCATCTTCCAAGTCAGATGTGTGTGTGACATGACTTCGATCTACAACTGCAGCGGCAGAGGTCGCCGGAGGAACAAATGTAGCATAGGGCACATAGTCAAAATAGGCTCATGAAGTATCTGCGATACTCACCAAAGCTATGAAGGTTCATTGTGGAAATCACATAAGCAATTTTTCCGTAAAATGCTTCCAATCGAAGAATTGCTTGTTACGATACAACCAAGTAAACCAAGTATCCAACCCTCTGGGTCGTTGCCACCACTGAATCGATCTAATACCACCATTACCATTTGGAGTGCGAACAATGAAAGCACCAGTGTAACAAACCCAAATTTCTCACTATATTAAAAAGATAATTGGAATACAATTACAACTTTAACACCTTAATTGCAATACTCAAACTACTCAATTACAACAGAAATATTGAAATAACAAGTAACTAAGGATAGAGATAAGAATGGAGATGAGAAGCTTAGACTCAAAGAAAGGGGATGAGAGCACTAGACATTTTTTCCAACAATTTGCATAAGCCTATTTTCCCAGGAATGTGCTATTTATTAACCTGGATCCCACACATAACCCCTTAATATGGTATTGGGCTGCTTTGCTATAACTGGTCCCGGCCCATTCATAACACTAATTCCCAATAATTTGTAGAGATGTTTTTTATATAAAAAGGCAAAAAGAATTTTTTATCAAAACCAGGCATAGAGTAAAAACTAGCTGAAAATTACAGTTTCTCCACTAATCCTCATGTCTTCCATAAAACCTTGAACACAAATCATATTTCTACCTTATAGCCCCTGTACTAAAAGAATAAATTATGTAAAGCCTATGCTATCTTTCCCTCAGAGAACATATTTTGTTCCTCTCCAGCCACGCAGTCTACATAATACGTAATAAGGTGTGATCTACCAAAACATCATCAATCAGGTTCTCTGACTGAAAATCCGCAAGCGTCTTATCTCCTTTGGCATAACCCAACGTACTACAAAAAGACTTCAAAACAGTGACCAAATTGCGACACTTGATTGCAATGGGGGAATGAAAGACTGGTCTTTTCCATAGACTTCTCAAGATAACGCATCTACGGCATAGAGAAAAACCTCAAATTTGAAGTTTATCAGGAATCAAACAAGCATCCCTAGCTGCAACCTAACCAAAAGAGGCAACTCGGACGCAATAGAACGAAAATTCATCAACTAGTAGTAAGACGAACAAAGTACCTGAGCATCCACAAATCGAAATCCATGGAGTCTTCGTATGACATTGACAATCTCGTCGTGGCCAAAACCAAAATCTTGAGCAAATTTCGCAGAATTTGAAATCTCATCGTTGTCTTTGAGATATGCCAATATAGCGTCTTCCGCTTCGTCCGCCATACTCTCACTCTCTCTAGGGTTCTGTTAGGGAGAAACAAATGAACGGCGATTTTGTTTTAACAACTTTGAGGGATTGGTTTGGTTTTAATTAATAGTAGTACTAATACAGTGATTGGATTAAACAATTTCCGATTCTATTTATACCTCATGCTAATTAAAACAGTGACATGAATTTATCTAATGTCACAGCAAGTTCACTGAAATTGAAAAGGTCACCGAGAATCTAAGACTGCCACGTATCAGAAATTTGAGGTAAGAGCCGGTGATTTTAAGAGCCTGTTTGGATTAACTAATTTTAATTTATATTTCTTGCTTTTTGCTTATTTTTGTTATTATGACTTTAAAATAGATATTTATAGCACTTCAAAACTACGTAAAAGTTATTTTAACTTAAAAGTACCTGAAATAAATCAATTCGACTCTAAGTTATGTGGATAAATTATACTAAAATAACTTATGCTGGAATTAGTTTTTATTGCTTGTTTAGTTTGTCATATTCAATCTTATTCGTTGCATATTTTTTAAGAATAAGTTATTTGCTTACAAAATACATTTCACCTTATTTAGTTTCTTTTACATTTTCGTTGCAAGCTTTAGTTATTCATTCTTAAAAATAAAAAAATTTATCTTATTTAGGTTAAATGTTTTTGTGTGTATTTCCATGATTGTGCAGTGTATTTTTAAAATTAAATTTTCATCTTATTTAACTTAAATATTTTTGTGTGTATTTCCATGATTGCGCCGTGTGTTTTTAAAATTAAACTTTAATCTTATTTAATTTTAAAATAAAATTTCCATCTTATTTAGCTTAAAAATAAAATTTTCATCTTATTTAGCTTAAAAATAAAACCTTCATCTTATTTAGCTTAAAAATAAAACTTTCATCTTATTTAGCTTAAAGATAAAACTTCCATTTTAAGTTTATTAAAGTGAGAGAAATTTTATTATTAAAGTTATCTATATTTCAATTGATATATAAAATATAATTTTTAAGTGAGTAATAAACTATTTAATTAAAAATATGTAATTTAGTAGTGGAGTGAATATTTTAAGAGAAATCAAAATATAAATAGACATAAGAATTAGACAAATAAATTCAACTTATATTATATTCATAAATAAAAATTATATTTATAAAATGTAACTTTTTAATAGAAAATACATTATCATAAAACAACAACTAATTAAGGTTGTTATGTTATTATAGATGTTGTTAAAAATTATGTTAATATACATAAATATAAAAGTGGTGTATAAAATAGAGTTTAAGGGGGTATTTTTGTTATTTTTCATACTTAATCCCAAGATAAGTTATCCTGGGATTACTATTCCACCCCAGTGGACAATGAGGGATAATAAATTATCCTAGCCCTTGCAACCAAATAACGGATTAAAGACCACTCAAAAATTATCCTAAAATTAACTCCTCTTATCCTCACACCAAACGACCCCTAAGGGTAAAGTTATTTCCATTTAAGAAATAAATAGTTCCTCCCCAAAGAATTAAAAGATTTGAGTATAATAAAAGGCTTAATTTAAATACTTTGTTCGTATTTTTAATAATACCAAAAAATAAATTAGTTGGGATAAATAGTGTAATTATTTAGTGGGATATGAATGTAAAAGGATGTACGTCTGTAATTATTTTTTGCTTTTATGAGGTATTTGCTTAGTTTTGTCTAAATTTTAATGGGAAATTACGCAGTTAAGCAAACTTATACTACTCATCATAGCTATAGTTTGTTATAATTACCACTCGCGACTAACACTAACCATTAATTACGTGGGCTGACTTCGAGTTTGTATAATTAGTCACGTTTGTATATGTATAATTCGCCACATTTGTATAATTCGCAACTAACAATTCTTTGTTTCATATGTATTTATATACGACGATTTGTATTTGTATACGACGATGATTTTCTTTGGTTTTTCAATTTTGTCATCATATACATTTAATCTTTTTGTGTATAACTTTTTAAAGTTTGTATAAACGTGTAGTTTTCGGATTTTGTATAATATAATTTATATAATGTAATTTGTATAATTGTTTAAAGTTCATATGTTTATGTTTGTATCAATTCGTTATTTCGAGTTTTATTATATTTGTAAAATTTCAGACTTTATATTACTCAATTATACAAAAACACGTGAATTATACAAACATACCTGCGAATTATACAAATTATTGTCCTCTCTCGCTCGCCTCTCTCCTCCCTCTCCCAATCTCCCTCGCCAGAATATACAAATACATATGTATAATATACAATTATCTAACCGCTATACATATACAATTCACCTCTCTCCCACTCTCTGCCCTCTCTCGCTCGCCTCTCTCCTCCCTCTCCCAGTCTTGCTCGCCACTCTCCTCCCTATAACATGTAGTTACGAATCGTAATTAGTAAACTATAGCTATGGAGCGTAATTAGGTTATTTTTGAGTGGCTATATGCGAAAGTTCCTCAATTTTAATACTACTAAATAGGGGTGTACATGACCGGGTGGGTTCGAATTTTTCAAATATCAAACCAAACCATTTGTGTCGGATTTTTAAATTTATAAACCAATAAAATTCGTGTTTTTCAACCTCGGGTTTTTTGGATTTTCGGGTTTTTCCGGTAAAGTATTCATACAAACAAATAATTTACTTGTACTTCAAATATTTCTTTAGTCCTACCAAAATACAACCATCTATGGTGTTTTTTTTTAAAATAACACAAAATATGATATGATTAATGACACTACAATATCCAATGAAAAAAATAAATAAAGAAATCGCGTAAAATAAGTATTGCAAATTAACAAGTCATAGTGAAAATAATCATAATTTAAAAGTACTAAATCATGCTAAAATAAGTTTAATAAGTATTAGTTACGTGATTGAATATTAAAGGAAATTAAAATTAGATTATGTATTTTAATTGTCTAAACCAATGTAAAACTAAAGAACAAATATTCAATATTAATGTCATTCTTAGTGTTTGATTTTCTTTTTGCATTAGTATTAATTTGATTTTGATTTAAGCTTTATTATAATTACCAACATCTGTGGACTAATATTTATTGGACCATTCAGAATTCTAAGTTTCGAACTTAAAATAATATATTAAAAGATAAAAACTATGAAAAGTATAAGAAATATTTTAAAATCATATCAAGTAGATATTTGTATGTATAAAATAAAATTTTAAAATTATATATATAATGTCGGGTTGGTTTGGTCTCGGGTTGTTTTTTTTTAGTTAAAACCAAACCAATTCAAATATAATCGGGTTTTTTTTCCGATTTAACTCAATTTGCGGTTTGATTCAATTTTCGGTTCGATTTTGTACACCCCTACTACTAAATATATCTCATGGGCCTGTACGCCTTCGTTGGCCCATGACATCGAGGAAATCGCTAGGTTGGGCTCTATTTGGGCTACAAACTCTTTGTCGGATTTTTTATTTTTTTTGGGGGGGGAGGGGGGCAAGTATATGCAGAAATAACCAATTGGACTTTGGAGAATAGCTTATTTAAGGAAAAGTCAAAATTATAAAGTATAAATATTTAACAGCTTTATAATCAAGTTAAGACCTACTTGATTGAAGTTGAAAATTGCAGATATGGAATTTCATGCTTCATCCCTGCAAGTCTAAATCGAAATTATCAAGGCCTAACTTCCGAATGACGGTCCAAACTTCATATTATTGGGTCTAAAAAATTAGATTAAGAATCTGTTTGGATTGATTTAGAAAAGTAATTTTTAAAATATAATTTTTTGAATGTTAAACTTAAGTGACTTTAAAGTTAAAAAATGGAAAATAGGGAGAGCCCATTTGCATTGTCATATTAATATTTGTTGTTTTTTTTGTACTTTTATTACAATTTTTTGAGTCTTTTAGAAATAACAAATCTACATTTGAGGTAGGGATAAGTTCTACCTAGGTACACTAGTACTTTAGCAACTTCACACTCGGCTTTGTAAAATTATATTAGGTATGTTGTTATTGTAAAATAACTGAAAATGATGTGAAATTTAATTTCATTCTTTTTTTAACATAATTGTTTCTTATTTCAACTTTTAAAAAAAATATACAAAGTTCAATATCTATTTTCACCGACCTCCCGACAAATATAAGTACTCCCCCGCCTATTTGAGCTATCGTTTTAGCTCACAAAAGTCCTCTCAAAATAATAACTCATATCATTTTAATAATTCAAGATTAAAATTGAAAATTATTTTCAACTATATCTTAAACATTAAAGAAGTTGATCTTCCTAATACTACTTAGTTTTGAAAATAATAACTCAGTCAAACAACTAAGTTTAATAAGGTCATATCGATCCACATGTTATATCATAATTCTCTTCACCAAAATCAAGCTTGGTTTCATGAGTGCGTATATTCAAATTTGCTCAAGATCAGTTAGCTACCAATTATTGTTTCAATTGAAAATATTTTTCTTAAGTTAGGTCTTAGGCCTAACTCACACCCAAAAACTAGCTCAAAGGGAGCCCAAGCCTTATAAAGAGTCCATCCATTTCATTAACCACCATTAGCATCTAGTGCGTGGACAATTTTGAGCAATTTTGACCTACCTTACGCCCAGTGCTTAGCATCTGGTCCGTGGGCAATATTTGATTTTTCTGGGCCCAACATTGGATGAGATATGTCCTGCTCTTATACCTTGTTAAATCAGGTCTTAGACCTAACTCACACCCCAAAAGCTAGCTCAAAGGGAGGAGGATTGCCCAAACCTTATAATGAGTCCACCATCTCATTAACCACCAATGTGAGACTTTTTGCTTTAACAATTTCTCATATGAACACCGGAGACATTATTAGTATTAGATATACATAGTAGCTGCCAATGCCAAGTTTTCACCTCACTTTGTTACCATATTATTTTGTTTAATTATTTCACCCATGCATAGAAACATGCTTGGTTAATCTAGAGCATGCTTGGTAAACAAAATTTATATGTTAATAATGTCTACGTGTTTTATGTTTTACTCATAAAAATAAATAAAAAACATCATTGATTAATTTAAGTAACACTAAATTAAATTCCTTTTGTGGTTGCGAATAGCTAATTAATCCTCTTTCCATTCATTTTTTATTTATTTAATATTAATACCCTTTCCATTTATTTATTTTTATTTAATATTAACCTGACACAATTTTACTATATCACTTTTTTCGTATAAAATATATAGATCAAAAGTCAGAACCAAAGGTAATTACCGCACGACCGGAGAAAAAGGGTACCACTTGTATTTATTTAATTTTTTAGGTTATAAGTTCCAAACTTCCAATAATGTATTTTTCTTTAATGTCATAGTGGAAAAGCAAAAAAATGATGCCTCCTTTGCTCAAAGTCCATTAGAAGTTTTCAAGTTTGGGTCATTCACATAACAAACTACTGGGTTCCACCTACAACACTCTACGCTATGTTTCCATACTCTTTAAATTGACAGCCCCTAGCTAGGCTAGGAAAATATTCATAGATAACACATGTTTATTATTTAATTATTTATACAATATGTCTCTTTATATGCGGATCTAATTTTTTAAGTTAGAGAGCACACTATTATTTTACTATATATCATTAATTGTTAGTTTATATCAATTGTGATATTGAACTCTGTTGACATTTGAACCACAAGGTATGATATATACCACACTAATTAATTAAGTATCACTTTGAGTGACCATTGGACACACCCTTAATTAGTTGATCTTTTATGTAATCATTGTTATTATATTTGTTATATATATATATCCAAAAACTTTGCGTTTGTCCTTGATAAAATATCATTTTGTTGTGTTGCTTTTTTGATGTCCCTATTAATCTAGGATGGTTATCTATCTAATATGGTCACATTAAATAACTACTAAATATTCAAGCAATTGATTTCTCGAGGATCCATATTTACCGAAACCTACTTCTTATTAATTATATTAGGCTTTGATTGTTATAGCTCTCGTATATTATTTATTTTTCAATGATAGATTTATTCCCACAGATCCTAGCACTCTTGATGATTTTTTATTTTATTTTTTTAAGCAGCACATGGAAATGTGAATCTTTGTAGGAATTTTCTATATAATTTCTCTCTTTATTGATAGTTTTTAAAAAAAATGGGATTATGTTAAGTACTATACCTACTAAATGATGATTCATATATATTGTACAAATGTGACCATCACTAAAACCGTCTATATTTTACCAGTGTATATATCTTTACTGAAGAATAAGTTAAGTCCAATATTGGATCCAATTAATTAAACAAAATCTATACTTAGAGCATGTTTGACATTATTGCTAAAAATTGCTTATTCTTAAAAGTGTTTTTTTTAATTAGCTTTTCTGAAAAGTGCTTTTTGAAAGAAAAAAAACAATTTGTGTTTGACAAATTCATTTGAAAAGTGCTTTTGATAAGCAATTTGTGTTTGAGTATCTTTTTGTGAACGGAAAAGGGCCTAAAATACCCTCGAACTATTGAAAATGGTACAAAACTATCATTCATCCACCTATTAGCTCCCAAACACCCCTGATATCCACCTATTGGCTCCCAAATACCCTTTCATTCACCTTTGAGTCTAATATTGACCACTTTTATAGCGGATTATCATTTGAATAATTTTTTAAAATATGTGGCGACCATCTATTGGTTACAATTTAATTACTTAAATTAATTTACAAACTCACCCATTACTAACTATACCCGACCCAAATTGACTACACATGACTCAAGTTAATTATACCCTCCCCAAATTAACTACATCCTCCCCAAATTACATTTACCCCACCGATTAAAACAAATGCACCATTCATTCCCAACATTTCACTTCCTCTTCCAACCTTACTTCCCCAATATATTCGCTTAAAATCTCGAAAAATACTACCTAAATACACACATGTATCACCATAAAAAATTTACCAAAAAACACACATGATTTTTTATGGTGTGTATTTAAGTTTTTTGAGATTGTAAGCGAATATATTGGGGAAGAAGGTTGGAAGATGAAGTGAAGTATTGAGAATGAAGGGTGTATTTGTTTTAATCAGTTCGGTAAATGTAATTTGGGACGGGTGAAATTAATTAATTTGGATCGGGTATAATTAATAATGGGTGAGTTTATAAATTAATTTAAGTAATTAAATTGTATCCAACATATGGTCGCCATGTATTTAAAAAAATATTTAAATGATAATCCGTTATAAAAGTGGTCAATATTGGATCCAAAGATGGATGACAGGGGTATTTGAGAGCAGGTGTATGACAGGGGCATTTGGGAGCCAATGGGTGGATGAGAGTAGTTTTGTACCATTTTCAATAGTTCAAGGGTATTTTAGGCCCTTTTCCGTTTTAAAAAAAGTGTTTTTGAGAGTTAAATTACGAAAAAGGGCAAGTATCAATGTGCTTTTAAGATTATTTTGTAGAGAGAAACTATTTTAAATATCTAATACATAACTTTAATTAAATTTATATTTTAATTAAATTAAAATGTACATATTCAAATTATTAATCAATATTATACATAGATAAATAAATAAATAACATATTAATATAATGTTAACATGATGAGTTAAATATAATTAAAAATATCAAGCAAAATAAATTTAAATATTATTATTACCTATTTCTAATATATAAAATATAAATAATAATATATAAACATAAATAAAATAAAAAGTTTATAATACAAAAATAAAAAATAAAATTCTTGAATGAAACTTAACAAAACTTATGAAATATGTTAATTAATTAAGGGAAAATTACGCGGTTAAGCAAACTTATACTACTTAATTACTCATCATAGCTATAGTTTGCTATAATTACCACTCGCGACTAACATTATACATTAATTACGTGGGCTGACTTCGAGTTTGTATAATTAGCCACGTTTGTATATGTAAAATTCGCCAGAATATACAAATACATATGTATAATGTACAATTATCTAACCGATATACATATACAATTCACCTCTCTCCCACTCTCTCCCACTCTCTGCCCTCTCTTGCTAGACTCTCTCCTCCCTCTTCCAATCTCGCTCGCCTCTCTCCTCCCTCTCCCAATCTCGCTTGCCTCTCTCCTCCCTCTCCCAATCTCGCCCTCCATATATACAAATGCATATGTATAATATACAATTATCTAACCGATATACATATATAATTCACCTCTCTCCCACTTTCTACCCTCTCTCGCTCGCCTCTCTCTTCTCTCTCCCAATCTCGCTCACATTTCTCCTACCTCTCATAATCTCGCTTGCCATATATACAAATACATATGTATAATATATAATTATCTAACCGATATACATATACAATTCACCTCTCTCCCACTCTTTGCCCTCTCTCGCTCGCCTCTCTCCTCTATCTCCCAGTCTCGCTCGCCTCTCTCCTCCCTATAACATGTAGCTATGAATTGTAATTATCAAACTATAGCTATGGAGAGTAATTATGCTATTTTTGAGTGGCTATATGTGAAAGTTCCTCTAATAATAAGAGATATATTGGTAAATATGTAAGTGATTTTTTAGTCTTCAAAAAAATAATTTTCTTCTTTCCAATAACAGAAAAACTGCTTCTGCTTCTACTTTTATTTAAAAGCACTTTTGAGGGTTTGCCAAACACTTGATTTTTTTTTAAAAAAATACACTTTTGACCTCCCAACAGCAATGCAACATGCTCTTAATTGCCCTCTATGACCACCTCAACCACACCCCACGTTTGAATCTTAATTAATTATATTAAGATCAAGATTTGTACACAGTGTGATGTACCTTGGGAACTAAATTGACAAGGGTGAATAATATTTGGCCATATTTTCGATAATTCAATCACTACTAAATGAGAAGTTCTTACGTGTGAGTTAATCAACCGTAGAACTCAAATGAATGATTTAATAAGAAAAATAACGTAACATAGTGAGAAATTGCCATCTTCAATAGGGTAGTTAAGGGTCAGCAATTTATATAAATCATATATATATATATATATATATATAAAAGGAGAAACATAGACAAGGTGATGTGACACCTCTTTATGACCTTCATTTCAATTTATCTGTTTTGGACATTTTTTAATTTTTCTCCTCATTTTTAATATAATTATTATTTATATATAATTAATGTTTTGTTGTAAATATATTATATTAATATGGATGTCCATAACCTCAAGATATAATTTCACCATTATGTGTAATAATACTCACACCTCCACCATCTCCTCATTTATCTTCCACACCCTTTAATCTTCCCCACATTCTCAATAATTAATATCATGTTTATTGCTATCTTTTTGTATGCGTCTTATAACAATATAAATAGAGGTCTTGAGGATGTGTTATGCACTTGAAAATTTAAAAAATACTTGAATATACTTGGAAGAATAAGAAAATTCTCTCTAGTCTCTCTACATTTCTTGTCTATTTTCTCACTTATATTATTACTCTTTTTAGTTTTGTTTTACTACATCTTTTCATTCTTGAAAAGTTAAAATGTTATATCTAATTGTATTTACCTTCACAAAAATAAATGTATTGATACTTGTATGCCTATCTTAAGAATCTCAAATCTAATTGGAGAAGTATTACTTTTGATATATTTT